>OMNZ01014339.1:0-10138 GCA_900303255.1 Lesueurigobius sanzi | reverse complement strand
TTCAACAATCCCCATGGTGCACACCATGGGAAGATCATCATGGGCGAAGTCTTTACAGGCCTCAGACAAATTCAAAACAGAGAGGTCAGGGAGGTCTCCATGTACGCCTTTGTAGAGTGTGCTCCTAGATATAAAATAATCATATTATAACTCAAATAATAATATATTAATATTATTATATATTAATATGTATCAGCCCTTATACATGAATACATCTAAATATGAACTTGTACATCTAAATTGAGACATGTGACATATTAAACCCAAATGAAGAGTAGATGTTCTGAGTTTCTATACATCTACTATAGATGTATCGAGCACAGCTTAACATCAACAAATGTAAATACAGTGAGAACGTTACCTCACACCCTCTGTTGATTTGCGCGTTTTTGGTCTGGCAGAAAGCACAGCCATCTTTTCTACAGGTCCTGGCTTTACTCCCTATTATATTATGGAACAATGGAACATAGTTACAAACAGTCTTTCACCATGACATCTTCTCATTTAAAATCTTATTGTAAATGTACTAATGTGAACATGAATATGCTTGAATTATTGTGCCTTTGGAATAACTCACAAGAACTCTAGGCTTATGCCACTTCTGCTCTCCCTCTGTGCAGCTCAAAATTGGGGGGACCACTGATAGATTCAGTCCGGAGTAGTGGGCCGACTGGAAAAGAAGTGCAACCAGTGGTTGCATAAACCTTTCCCTGCCTTGCATGTGCAACTGTAATGAACCAGTTGTACAGGATCAGAATCTTTGAGGACCACCTGTAAAATAGAACATTGTTGACATGATCTGAAAATACCAAATGTTATAACTTTATGAAGTTAAAGACAGCATGTTCACACATTTTAACCTAGTATGAGACTGTAATTGTGTAATGTATGAATATAACCAATTTGTTGTCTACATCCATAATTATGCCGTATACAGGGCACAATACAATTCTGTACTTTCACTATATTTACTATACTGGAATTGATGTGAAATGTTAAGGCTCCTCTGATTGCAGTCACATGAAACACATGAAAACAACTCAAAACTGCTCTCACCTCTTATTCATACTCTGAGTTTGTGAGGTTTCTCTGCTTTCTTCACTTGAAGCACTTCATCAGTGGAGCTAACAGTTGATCATCCAGACCCAGCAACAGCAACACCTGTGCAGGTACGTCTTTGTTAAACACAGTCTGCAACAATACAGCCTTCAGGACGCCATTGGCGCTTAGTTTTGTGGGTGTGAAAATGCTAAACAAACTAGCGTTAGCTGCCAGACACTGAGGTGAGATGATTGTGACTTGATCGCACTACAAACGTGCGTCTCTGGTGTACAGGGGCTACTAGCCGCGGAAAATTACTTTCATTTGGCCCTTGAGATTGTGCTGAGATTGTAAGGATTATCTACAGTGCAAACACGAATCTAAAAATAAATTACATTTTCTTGAAAGATGATTTCACTTTGATTTGAGTAGGTAAATACGTATCTGTTTAAGAAATATGTCTTTGTACATTTAGAATAAGAAAATAAACTTCTTATTGCGCATTAAATAAGAGTAAATATCTTTTGTGCTTTAAAATTAGGAAATACATTTAATTTTAATTGAAAAAAGAACAAAAATTTATCTCTATTGACTTTTTTTAAATTTATTTTTACCTGGCGAGTCAGATGCTTAAAATAAGGTCAAATATTCTTGAATCCAGAAATTTCCCCTCATCAAGATGTATATTTTTGCAGTGTAGTTTGATTAATGCGATTGAATAGATTATTACTAATGACACCAAAACAGCATGTCCTACTCACAGCACAGTTATTAAAGGCTATTTAATCTTAGATCTATTTGAACTAAGTCTTTCTCCGTGTAAAAACATAATTACGTTTGGCCCTTCGCTTGCAAATACTTTTCCATTTTGGTCCTCGTGTAATACCTAAAGTAATTTCCGGTGAGTTTCAAACTTTTTCACGTCAAGTACCACCTCAAAATGTTTGACCTCCCAAGTACCACCAGGCCTAGATCAAATCAGGACTGACCTGGGTCAAAAATAGGACCAACTGGACTAAATTCTAAAATTTCAGATCACCCTGAGTACCACCTAATAAAGCCCAAGTATCACCAGGCACACATACCACAGTTTGAGAAACTCTGATGCAGGAAAATTACCAGCTGTGCTCAAAAGTTTGCACACACATTATGGCCAAAAGGTTTTACTGTGACATCTGAAAGTTTAGAATAACTTTCAAAGAAGCCTGATGCATTTTGGAAACAAAAACAGAGGTCTAAATGGAACTTTGTGGCCATAAAAAGCAACGGTATGTTTGAAGTAGAAAGGGCACCAGCTTCATGAAAAGAACATCATCTCTAACTGTTAAGCATGGGGCTGGATCCATCATATTTTGGGTTTGTTTTGCAGCCAGTGGCCGTCATGTCATGTTAGAGAAAGAATAAATTCAATTAATTTTCAACAGATTCTGGGTGAATATGTAACACCATCTGTTAAAAAGCTGAAGTAAAAAAGTGGAAGGCGTCCCCAAATGGATAATAATCCTGAACACACCTCAAAATCCACAATGGACGACCAGAGGTGCAGAGGTTTTCCCATGACCTACACAGCCTCCTGACATAAACATCACTGAAAGTTTGTGGATAGACCTTCAAAGAGCAGTGTGTTCAAGACAGCACAAACCTCTGAGTTCTGGAAGACTTTTGTATGAAAAATGGACAAAAATCCCTCAAACTAGAATTGACAAACTGTCTGCAGCCTACAAAAGCTGTGAAACTTGCCAAAGTGGGGGCTACATGATATTAACTCTGCAGGGTGTGTAAACTTTTGCTCAGGCCATTTACCCTTTAATATTATTTTTATTTTGACATGTTAAGGGAATGTCTCATAATGTAACTTCATGCCTTTGGGAGTTAATTTCAGCTTCCCCTAGCTTCTTTGTTATAGTGTCATAATAATAGATATTTTCATCCGGGGTGTGTAAACTTTTTATACTCACTGTAATGTGGTTTGTTTGTTTGTTTGTTTCTCTGATTTGTTGTGATTGTTGACTAATCTATCTAATGCTTTGATTTTTATGTTTGACCTGGACCCCACCACAGTTAGTTGAGTTGAAACGGGTTGTAGTGGCTTACATTGTGAGAAAAGCGTTCCCTTGTGATGGAGCTAAAACTCAGATAGACTGCAGATGATTGCTGGTATGGGCAAACTTTTTTATGCAAGGGCCATCAGGGTTTTTGAACTTGCCAGGTGGGCTGGACTAGTCGTAGTAAATAGGGTCGTTGGCCTTTAAAACAAGTAAAATTCTCAAATAGATCACCTAAGTATATTTTCAAGAGCAACAAAATAGCAGCAGGTGTGAATTATCTTTCTTTATGCCAGTGAAAACATTTAATTTTCCCTTTATATCAAGCTATAGGTCATGCTGTGGGGGCCGGATTGAAGGGCCAGGCGGACCACATTTGGCCTTAGTTTGCCCACCTTAAACACATCTAAACTGTAGGCAGAAGAACAAATAGGCTACCAAAAGTCATGAGTATAAAAAAATCTATTACACTTCTGGCTTTTCAATTTTTTATCATTTATTTGAGCTGAAACAACCACATAACTCTCTTTAGTGCTGCCTCAGGACCCACCAGGCATCAAAACTCGCTATCTAAAGGAAAATATTTTTTCGACCAGTTTTCTGTACCTTTTTTCCGGTACCATTAGTACCTAAAAACATAGTGTCTCAGTGTCTCACAGGTGCAGTGTGAGCAGCAAAGGCCTATGTCATGTCATTGAAAAACTGTGGGAAAAATTATTGTCTTTTATTCTTTTATTATTGTATAACTGTTGCAATTGACTTGTAGGTGCATTGACTGAAATATTATATTAGGCTATTTATTTTTCTTCAAATGCAGATTAAAAAAAATATATTAGGCCTTTCTAAACTTTCTAAATTGTGAAGCTTTGTGGAAGTCCTAGCATATTACTGGGAACAAAGAAATGGTTTACTTTATAATTTTGGATTCCAGTCTGCCCTAGTAAAGACAATTATTTTCTGTTGGCATAGGCTGCATCAAGAGCAGACTTGTATAACACGGACGTTGTGCATAGTTGACTTCAATCATAAGCTACTTCTCAGTTGCAGTATCACGGACCATTGCTCTCTCTAAACGTGACAAGGCTTCTCTCTCTCTTTCTGTGCTGTAACGTGATCGACCAATGACCACGCTCCTGTTTTATAATTCCTGTTGACGCTGCTCCGTTTGTCCAATCAAACAGAGTCTGTGAGTTGACCACACCCACTGGCAGCTCACGTCCCGTTTGGTGTTGGTCTCTCCACGCCCACTAGCAGCCCATAAACTTAACAGAGTCTGGTTGCTGCGTGGTTTACTTTCTCTCGCTTTTACACAGATCTGGCAGTGGATTATATTATTTCTTTTTTCAGTTATGGATTAACAAGGTCATGGTGGTGAATTCAGTGCATTGGTTTCGCAAAGGTTTGCGGCTGCACGATAATCCTGCGTTACAGGAGGCCTTGAGTGGAGCGGACACAGTGCGCTGTGTTTATGTCTTGGACCCGTGGTTCGCAGGCGTCGCTAACGTTGGCATCAACAGATGGAGGTTTGTTAAGGCCTCTTTCTCCTTCTGCCATGATCATAGAGAATGTGTAGAGCATATTAACGCTGTACTTAATTTCAACCTGCTAATTTATGATTTAGAGATCTGACGTGTACAGATGGTGGTTCAGGCCTAGTTCGTAACACGCCTGTAAGCTGCTAGCCGTCACAGCAAAGCCCAAACATAGCCCAAAACACCTGCTAGCTAGCTCTGTTATTTTGTTAATCGATCTTGTAAAAATATTTTTTATGCTAAGAACTGTAGATTTACAAGTTATGTAACTATTAAACATTGCACACAGACTGCATAGTTACTATTAATTTCATTTAATTTCATTAAGTCATTTGTGTTAGCTAGCTAAGTGATTGAAATGTCAACAGAGGATAGTATCGCCAAAAAGTTGTTTGGTGGGAAAGCTCTCAAAGGGTGCAGAAAGACCTCTGCTTCTTCTTTGGGTTTATGGTGGATAACTTACCCAACAAAAAAGATTTACAACAACAGATGGATAGCACTTTCCTCTTCATTTCCAGCATAAACTCTATCTGGTGATGCTGGGGTCAGTCCCCACAAATACTTGACAGTGGACAGGATTTACATGATATACCTGCAGTCTCCTGTGGTTTTGCCAACGTTGGTAAACAATCAAAATAGCTGTGCAACATCTCTTTTTCAACAGAGGTCACATGCTATTCAGTGTTTTCATGAACACAGTAATGAACAAAGTAATGAACATTTAATGCATTTTCACATGGCATTGCATTATCTTCAGCATTCTTCATATGTTATTCAGAAACCTTGGACACCTGAGGTAGAGCCACTACAAATAATTACTATTTTAAATAAGCTCACTGTTTACTAATTGTGGAGTAGGTGGTGGAGATGGCTGCTCTGTGTCTAAATGTGCTGTTAGAATTATTCTCCAATACAAGAATAATAATTATATTCAAATGTATTATTTACGCAGGTTCCTGTTGGAGGCTCTGGAGGACCTGGACAATAGTTTAAAAAAGCTCAACTCCAGGTTGTTTGTCGTCAGGGGTCAGCCAACTGATGTGTTCCCTAGACTTTTTAAGGTATGTATGTAGTTATTATTTTAGTAAACTTTGTGTTCAGTATACACCTTTTTAAGATCTATATTCTAATTCCAAATAAAGGTTTACATTGCATTTGAATTGGGCAATACTAAAGGCACTATACAATGTTACTTACAAACATAACATAATATAAATGTTTACTATTTCACTAACCATGAGTGAAATAAAGGTTTTTGTGTTCTCATTCATATTCAATGAAATGATGTAAACTTTTGACCACAACTGTATATCATTTTTTTTCTCAAATTAATATTCTCAATTGGTTTAAACTACATAAACAAACTCCGGCACATCATGGCTTTAGAACCACCCTGCATTTAAACTGCTCATTATTGTGCAATTCTGTCACTTATTCGCCTTTACCATCTTGTCTTTTGTGTCCAGGAGTGGAATGTGACAAGACTGACCTTTGAGTATGACCCAGAGCCTTATGGGAAGGAGAGAGATGGTGCCATTATCAAAATGGCTCAAGAGTTTGGAGTGGAAACTGTGGTCAGAAACTCCCACACACTCTACAACCTCGACAGGTTTGTCAACATTGTTAACACTCAAATGTTTTTTATTTATTTGTTTGTTTAGTTGGGCTAGCCACGGGCTAATTTGCATCAGTTGTCCACACTCGCGCTCACAATCAGTGTGTTAGTGTTTTAGCAGTTGAATGCCTCTGTTTCACATCACATTGACACTCTTGCTTTGTTAAACAAACAATAAACAACTATGCATTTCTAACTGTGAGGTCAGATGTTTCATATTGCTTGTAGTCATTATACAACTGGTGGTGTTGAACATAATCTATGGAAAGCCACACTGCTGAACCTGTTTTATTATAGTTTGCGGAGAGAAACTAGGACAGTGATTCTGGTGTTGCACCATATTTTCCCTTTTATAATAATCTTAACTGTTCTGTTGTTGATGAGTGCGCTAAAGACCTATTGATTTTATTTTATGTTTTGTTTAAAGCCGACTTAAAGCAAGTGAAAGATGACATGAGCAGTAAAGAATATAACAAGTGCTTAGTTAAAGTATTATAGCGCTATTGTGTCAATTAGGTGTTAGATCTTCCCCATTTCTCATGTATAATCTCCTGTATGCAATATTGTTAACACATACATGATTGTTATGTAATCATTTTTTTTAAAGAAAATGGTTAAATACTCCTTTCTTTTTGTTTTTGGCCCATTCTTTAATTTTAGTTGTATCAAGTGATTAGTTTTTTTCTTTGTTTGGTTTTATTTTTTTCCATGTTTTTGTTTATTATTTATCATTATTAAAAGTTTCTGTTTCACTGCAGAAAATTCATTGACAATGGGAATAAATTCTATACTGATTCTTAAATTAGCCCAGTACAATCCGGAGTGGTGTGTTGACATTAACATGCACTGTCCCAACCAAAAAAAATAAATTCTGATTCTAGTGAGAAATGTAACCTCATGAAATGGCTTTGTTATTTCAGGGTTTCCGTGAAAAAGCATTAAAAGTCATTAAAGGAAATGTGTCAAAAATAAGGCCTTAAATGTCATTAAAAAGCATAAAATAGAAGACTGGCATCAAATCAAAAGTTCTTGGAAAATAATAACATTGCTCAATACTAATAGGGCTGGGCCATATCATATTGTGCATGTTAATACTTTTGCTGCTTTGGACAGTGGAGTCAATTTTAATTCGGTGATATAGTAACCTGATTTTGTCAGGTGTAAAGTATATTGCCAAATATATCGTTATCGTGATATGTGATATCAATTTTAGGCCATATCAGCCTGCCCTACTTCTCCATTCATTTTACTGCACAGGTTCATCAAAAATACAAAAAATAGGATCTAAAGTTTTGGCAGAAATTCTACACTATTACTGTTGGAAAGTTATGTGTTTTATCAAATTTCCTATTGAATATGGAAATATAATAATACGTTTGACTTTCTGCTACCTGCATAAACCCTGTATTTCATACTGTAGGGATTTTTCACTTTTATTCATCTTCTTGCAACTATTTTTTATTTTTTTTATAGCTATGTCACTGTGCTAACCCTGGATGTCCCCTAGCGGCCTTGTTATGAAAATGCAGCCAGTCACACTACAGTCAATGTGCCTAAGCCAGGTGGCTGAATATGTGCGAGCAGACTGATTACCATAAGACCTGATCTTAAGCATTGCTCTGTGCTGCCATCTACATACGAGTGTATATGGTTGAGGCCCGCATTAGTTTGGGATTACGTAATGAACTGGAGAATGGTGTGTGTGTGTGTGTGTGTGTGTGTGTGTGTGTGTGTGTGTGTGTGTGTGTGTGTGTGTGTGTGTGTGTGTGTGTGTGTGTGTGTGTGTGTGTGTGTGTGTGTGTGTGTGTGTGTGTGTGTGTGTGAGTTTCTATTTGTAGTAGTGAAAAGACCAATAGGGAATGTGATACTGCTGCAAATCCACCAACCGGCATCCAGCGCACCCTGGACTGGTTGTATAAGACACAATTATAAATACAGCTTCTTTATTTTACAGATGAGCTCTGTAATTATAATTGTTTATTTCACCTACCATTTCCTGCTTGACATGCCCTGTGTAAAATATAAATATTATTGGGTTATCGTAAGACTTATATTTTAAGCCTTGAGTGAGTATTGGGTTTTAATAGAATCAGACTTGATATAATTGCAGCGTGAATTTGGCAACAACAACTTGTACTAAATGGTTAACGTGTGTTTAGTTTGACTGCCACTTATTAAATTCAGAAGCTTAATTTTTGAGTGTATTGCTGATACTC
The DNA here is from genome assembly GCA_900303255.1 of Lesueurigobius sanzi. NCBI lineage: Eukaryota > Metazoa > Chordata > Actinopteri > Gobiiformes > Gobiidae > Lesueurigobius > Lesueurigobius sanzi. The sequence goes on along the minus strand of OMNZ01014339.1, from coordinate 1,689 downwards.
CCTTGAACAACCTGGCTATCAACCTGATAGTTGTTTAATACAATTCACTGCTTATTTATATTAAATTAAGTTATACATTTCTATTCTATCTCTAATTCTGTTGAGTATACACACCTTCACACCCACTCCCATCATTACTATATCTGTGTTTCTCCTTCTTTGCAGGGTCATAGAGATGAACAACAACAATCCTCCTCTGACATTTAAGCGTTTTCAGACTATTGTGAGCAGACTGGAGTTGCCCCGGAGACCGTTGTCACCCATCACCCAACAGCAGATGGACAAGTGTCACACGAAAATCAGTGACGACCACGACCAGCTCTATAAAATACCTTCACTGGAAGAGCTAGGTACCACAGTCTCTTCTTTCTTTCTTAATTATTAAATTGAATCATTGATTACTCGAATAAGAAGAAGAAGAAGAGCTTTATTTATATCGCACCTTTCACAGACAGTCACAAAGCGCTTTACATGAGTTGATTTACATTCACTCCAGTGGTAACCAGCTGCCCCTTGAGGCAGACCGACAGAGGTGTGGCTGCACGCATCATGCGCCAACGGACCCTCCGATCACCACATTCACTCACCCAGACATCATTCATCCTTGCCTATTGTACATGTTTTTGGTGGTAGGGGAAAGCGGAGCACCCGGAGGAAACCTACGCAGACACGAGGAGAACATGTAAACTCCACACAGAAAGGCCCCGTATTGGCCCGGGATAGAACCCGGGACCTTCTAGCTGTGAAGCGCAAGCACCAACCACTGCGCTACCGTGCCGCCAAATAATGACCAATGGCACAAATTGTACCTATTTGTACTGTGATTCAAAACCTACAGCCCAGTACATTATAGATATATTCCTCATAATAGCATGTGACACGTGTTCTTACCTGCTCAGGGTTTAGGACACGGGGGTTGCCTCCAGCTGTGTGGCGAGGAGGGGAGTCGGAGGCTCTTGAGAGACTCAACAAACATCTGGACAAGAAGGTTATTATTTATGATTCACCTCTTTCCCTCAAGTACAGCTCAGTGTGCCTCTGCGTAATACAGTGATATACAGCAGGTCGCAGCATGGACCATTCCAGTAACTAGGTTTGATTTCCTCCGTTTTTAGGTGTGGGTGACCAGTATTGAGCACCCCCGGGTGAGCACCTGTTCTCTGTATGCAAGCCCCACTGGACTCAGTCCATACCTCCGCTTTGGTTGTCTCTCCTGTCGAGTTCTGTATTACAACCTGAGAGAGCTTTATATGAAGGTAAACACTTGATCTGCAATGTTGCTAAACAGTGTCTCTCCTCTATTCTTATTTTGTTGTAAAACTGTCTTTGCCTTGTCTCATTCACATTAGCTGCGGAAGCGTTGTAGTCCTCCTCTGTCCCTCTTTGGTCAGCTCTTATGGAGAGAATTCTTCTACACAGCTGCCACCAACAATCCCAATTTCGATCGCATGGAAGGGAACCCCATTTGTGTTCAGGTAGCTCAACCTCAATAGAACCTTTTTTTATATATATATATATATGTAACACTCTCTAGGGAGAGAGAAATACTTTTACTGATTAACACAAACCAAGAAAAATTAATTGGGTAAACTGCTAGTACTAGGTTCGCCTCGGAGTCTGGGTGGTGCAAATGAAAAGGTAACGCAGTGTGTTTCATGTTAAAGGCCTTTAGTTTTTTATATGTATCTT
>OMNZ01014329.1:1584-13574 GCA_900303255.1 Lesueurigobius sanzi | reverse complement strand
GGTTTAGAGGCCAGTGAGCAGCTGTTACAGTAGTCCAACCTGCTGGAGACAAATGCATGGATCAGTCTCTCTAAGTCTGCTTTAGACACTATACTTTTGATTTTAGCAATGTTTTTCAGATGGTAAAAAGCTGCTGATATAATTGATTTAACGTGGCTGTTTAAGTTCAGGTCTGAGTCCATGATTACCCCTAGATTTCTAACCTGATTTTTAGGTTTTAGAGAGAGAGACTCGAGATGACTGATGACAATTTCTCTTTGCTTCTGTGGGCCAAAGACGATAATTTCAGTTTTGTCTGAGTTTAGCTGGAGAAAGTTATTTTGCATCCACACACTGATCTGTTCCAGTTGCTATTTGTGTTGTGGAAATGATTGCATTTTTGATGCCTTCCCATACATCATCATAACACGATGACACTCAAGAGTTACATCTTCTTTGGAAAATGACCAGTCATAGTGTAGTCTATAGTGATGTTGAAATACAGAAGTACAAGTTGTGTCATTATTTCCACTTTCTTTTTATCATGCAAGGATGTGGAAGTTGGTTCTTTATTGTAAATGTTCAAGTTTCATAGCTCAACTTTCTCTTTTTTCATCCCTTTTGTTCATATGTGTGTAGAAGATCACTGATAACATCAAGGGCAAAGTATGCAGTATGGCTATTTGTGCTGTTGCGTGGCTGGTGGCTCATGTCCGAATGCTGGGGCGGGATGAAAGGGAGAAGCCACAGACGATGATTCGACAACTTGTGACTCCGCTGTATGGCGAAAACACGCTACAGTTTTACAATGAACGGTACAGCACAATCATAGAAATTCACTCATTTTACTCTTGCTACTATTACTTGACCCTTTTTCATTTACACCAGAGTGATAATCATGAGTTCCATCATGGAGCACATGTGCGCAGACATCTTTCAGCAGACGGGAGCAACAGTGCGTCCCCCAGTGGAAGGCCATGAGCCCATCCCATACCGTAACCTTCTGCCGACCAAGGAGCCCGTCCACACCGCTTTGAGCCAACAGTTCCAGGCTGTTTTACGGAAGGGATGGGTAGACAGTCGAGCCCTGCATCTGTTTGAGAGTCTCCTAAATATGGGAGGGGTCTTCTGGTTCACTAATAATTTAGTTAAGGTTGGTCCGTCTCGTTTTCTCCGTTTATGATGTCATGAACTGCGTAATTGCTTGAAATAGCCATTGTCATGCTTGTACACGTATTCTCCCACACACCTGTTTCAACATTATGGTTCCATGCTTTACTCAGTGATTACGTAATTTGCAACATTTTTTTGTTTCATTCTATTGTGTCCTATTTGTATTGTTTTGACTTTTGTTTCTTTTTAAATACACAATCACACAGCAGTGGTTCTTTTTCCTTGAAGCCCCCTACTCGTGCTGGAGTCAGGTTGGCCCCCAGTTCAATTACATGGCTCCCACAAATACAAAGCATTAAAAATAATTGCCAAAGAGCATTTAAATACATCAATGTTGTTCCTGCAAATGGAAACCTTTATTAGTCACAGGTATTTTTTTTACCATTAAATTTTCTCAAATAATATCTCCAAAGACCTAATCAAACAAGGCTTTAGGGACCCCTTGAAATCCCAGGCACCCCACAGATGAGAATATATAGAGATTTTAAACGTGTACATTTCTCTAGGATCACAAAACTATATTTTTTAGAGAGTGGTTGAATAACTTGCCTTGACTTCCAATAGTAAAGGCACCACCCCCAAGTCTTTAATCTGTGATAATGCAGTCTAATATGAATGTTTTTCCATTGAACACCAATGACCATTTACAGAATTTCACAAAAGATGAGAATCCACTATAAATACAGTAGATGTCCACTTTAATGTAGTAGGATTAACAAACACCAAAAAGTGCCCTTTCGTGCTTCACCTTTTTTCATTCTTAGAAATGTAATGTGATGTTTTGTAGGAGCTTCTGAAGGAGACTCGTCAGGAGTGGGCACATCGAGTGGTGGAGCTCCTCTACAGCATCTTCTGTCTGGACACTCAGCAGATAACACTGACTTTACTTGGTACCATTCTGCCCAACCTACTGACAGACTCGGCCCACTGGCACAGCCTGACTGACCCTCCGGGAAAGGCACTGGCCAAGTATGAAGCTAAAGCAATGCTCACTATAATCCAGCATCATTTGTACATTGGTTTAAAATGAAAATGCTTCCTCACACATTAGGTTGGCTGTGTGGTGTGCTCTCAGCTCATACTCTTCCCACCATAAAGGCCCATTATCAGCTCGCCAACGCAAGAGACAGCGGGAGGATATTGAGGTAATTCAAAGGCAATTTGCCAAAAGTATTACTCAGGTCTATCTTTCTCTGGGATCCATGTTTGAACATGAAACATATGTTTCTTAAATCCTTACTGTTGTTGACAATAATTGCAGAATTACATACTGTATGTTTAAACTACAGGATTACAACAGCCTTTTTCCTTTGGATGACACGCAGCCGTCTAAACTCATGCGTTTGCTCAGCTCCAATGAAGACGAACCTGTTGCCCTTTCCAGTCCCGGTCAGTCGAAAAACATTTCACAAATCCCATTCTTTAACTTCTTAGACCTTAGGTAACTTTAGTTATTTGTTTGAACTGTGGATTATGCAAATACCAACAGTAAATCTTCTTTCACTGTGGACTCTAGGTAGAAGCAAGCAAAGACGGGTGCAATTTTTGTAAATGAAATGCCTTGAGGGTTGTAACTTGTCTCAGGGTTAAGTCACTTTGGCAATTTTAAACAAGATTTATGTTGACACCCTCAGGTTTTAGTTTTGATTCCTGTAAAAATGTGTGTAGACTCTTGTATTATATCTTGTCAAAAACAATGTAGCATCTAAGAAGGTTGGAAAAGGGGGTATAATGCTTTTTGCAGGTACTGTATATGGTAATAATTTCAAACTTGTTGGTAAGTGTTAAAATTAGAAGGAAGGCTAGTGCATCGCTGGGTCCACAGAGAATGCAGGTGCTCTTCAAAGATCGAGTACTGGCTTGAAGGGAGGAAAAATGAGGAGATCCGAGGCACTCTGACTTAGAAAAATGAAAGTCCTTTATTCAAACAAACTGGACATGCCAACGCGTTTCAGTCTGAGTAACCTTCTTCGGGCTTGTGGTAACTGTCTTTGTTGGTTTTAAAATGCCATCTCCATCGAAACAAACCTGGTTCTATGAATGAAAGCAGGCTGTCAGGACATTGGAGCTAGTAACTGGCTCTGGTAGATTCATTGGAAAACTGGAAAACTCTGCAGATACAGAGGCCTTCCAATTGGTTGAGGACATGGGCAATGATAACAAGATAAATCGCAGTGTTTGGAGAGTGGAATAACACCAAAATCTCAGTTTGGCCATATTATGCTATGAGTATATACAGTGTACATTTAAAGAATTCCTGAAAGCAAGTCATTTCTTGTGAAATATTTTCCCTCGTTTTAAACAGTCATGAACAAAGATTTGTTTCTGTTTGATGTAGGAGATCGCTCCATGAGCACTTCACTATCTGCTTCACAGCTCCACACTGTGAACATGAGAGACCCTCTGAACAGAGTCCTGGGTAAGCAATCTATTCAAACTGACCTGTGAAGACACACTACTGTGGTCCTAATCACACAGTGACTGCACAGTCCTGTGTTTGACATGTAGGTTTTCTTCCTTATCCTATAAAGTACTAGCCCACTTAAATGCTTGTTAATCATGCCATAGTTTCAGTATATTTATTTTCAAACATTTTCAAACATTTCAGTAGATATCAGTTAAAACTTGGTGTATATTTTATACTCAAGTTTAAATATTGTATACATGAATTAAACAGGAGACACTGAGTTAATTATATTCTTACAATTCTATCAAAATTTTATCCGCCTATTGAAATATAGTTCTAATATGCACATATTAGGACTATATTTCTACACTATGTAATTATTTTTGACATATATTGTTTAATATTCCAAAATTTTGAATATATTTTTGACACATTGAGTGCCAAAAACAAATTCACACACCTTATGTGTGATTTTGGGAGCTGATGTCGGGATTTTGGGTTTGCAGAAGTTGATGTCGGCAGAGCGGAGTTGGCGGGTGGGACAGTGTGGCTGCAGGAGGTCGGTGAGGTAGGGAGGGGCCAGGTTATGGAGGGACTTGTAGGTCCGAGGAGGAGGAGCTTCGGTATTGGATGGGGAGCCAGTGGGAGCCAGTGGAGCTGTTGGAGAATGGGGGTGATGTGTTCTCAGAACCGGATGAGTGAGGAGGCGAGCAGCATAGTTCTGGATGTATTGCAGTTTTTGGAGATGAGAGGGTGGGGTCCATTATGATGCCAAGGTTGCGTACAGAGGGGGAGAGGGTGACGTTATGACCATCAATGAGGAGGGTGAAATTTTGAACAGAGGGTAGGAGGGATTTGGATCTGGTAATGAGCAGTTCTGTTTTATTGCTGTTAAGTTTAAGAAAATTATTGTCCATCCAGGTTTTAATGTCTGTGAGGCAGTTTGTGATGGTGGAGAGGAGGACGGGGGTGATGGATTTGGTGGAGATGTAGAGTTGTGTGTCGTCGGCATAGCAGTGGAAATTGAGTCCGTGTTGGTGAATGATTTGACCGAGGGGAAGCATGTAGATTGTGAAGAGAAGAAGGCCGAGCACCTAACCTTGGGGAACTCCACAGGTGACAGGGGAAGTGTGGGATGAGGAATGATATTGATGGATATTGATGGAGATGAGGTGGTGACGGTCAGAGAGGTATGAGGTGAACCAGAGGAGTGCCGGAGATGCCGAGTGACTGAAGACGGTGGAGGAGGATGGTGTGTCAAAAGCAGCGGAAAGGTGGAGGAGGAGGAGGAGGAGGATGGAAATGGAACCAGTCATTGCTGACTTTCAGGAGGGCTGTTTCTGTGCTGTGGTATGAACGGAAACCGGACTGAAATGTTTCAAACAGATGGTGGGACTGAAGATGTTGGTGGAGTTGAAAAATGAAAAAACACAGAATAAGCTGTGGTGCTACAAAAAACATCAAAAATGGTCTGGATTGCTGGCACATCGTGGCACTGAATGTGTTAAAATATACCAAATCTGAAGCATTTTTTGTTTTGTTTGAGTATTCTTTAAAAATACAAGTATAGTTTACACTTACAATACTAAAATGAAGCACACTTCATTATGTATCAAACTTTCACCAGGATATGACTGTGCACTCTGCGTATTGCTATTAGTAAATGCTGCCAATGCTTTCTTTGACGAAAATGTGTTTGGTCCACAGCCAACCTTTTCCTCCTTATCTCATCAATCCTTGGCTCAAAGATGGCAGGGCCCCACACTCAGTTTGTGCAGAGTTTTGTTGAGGAGTGCGTCGAGTGCCTCGAGCAGGGAAGTCGAGGGAGCATTCTTCAGTTCATGCCCTTCACTATGGTGAGTAGAACAGGCCGGGGCAGACATGCTAAGATAAGGAACAAGGATACATTATGTGATAAGCAATAAGAAGGGCTTGCCTAACCTTGTTTAATCTCTCTCTGGGCTTAGAGAGTGCTGTTACTGGGCGTGCATGAAGTGTTCTGGGAAGTTTAATATAGTGTATATTAACCGCACTGTTTATACATTTAGACTTAGACAGACTTTATTGATCCATTTCAGATTAATCTGTTTAATGTTTGCATCTTATATTTTGCCCACCAGGTTTCTGAGTTGGTGAAGCTGCCGGCCCTCGCAAAACCGAAAGTTGTGCTGGCCATCACAGACCTGTCCCTGCCCCTGGGGAGGAGAGTCGCTGCCAAAGCCATCTCCGCCTTGTGAAGAGTAACTTAATGAACTTGTAATTTCTATGACTGCAAATGATGTAATCACACAAGTGAATAGTTACATTTATGGAACTTGTTTTTGTTTTTTAAAAAGTTTTTTCAACAAAACTGTAAATATTTCGAAATAAAAATGCATTGGTAATCCATCCCCGGCTCAGTTTCCAATTTAAAGAAGTATTTGACGTGATTGGAAAATGGCTTTTGTTTCATTTTAACTTGTGCTCTTTGGTTGGATTAAATCATAGTCAGATGACAGATCACATGTTTCTGACCCATATGACCATACAGATATAGTGCCATGATTCCGCTGGTCAGCAATGAGGTTCTAACTTGCAACACATCGTCTGCATTTCATGTGGGTTTTCACACAAACTATTGCAGTTGCACTTCTCTCTTTGAAGGATTTTGAAAAAATGTACTACTTGCACCATCCTCTGCAGTTCCCATGAGGGACAGGTCAAAGCATTAGAAAGACCTCAAATTCACTGTAATTTATTTTAGACTATTACATTTTATACAAAAATATACAGTATCATAGTATTTAAGAGGAGACACCACAGGCAAAACTTGTTTTTTTGTTTGTTTTTGGGGCCATTTACTCTCTTGACATATAACATTTCAACTGAAAACAAACACGACCTAGTCTTTAAAATAAGGAGTAATTATTGCACTGATTCAACATTTCTCCATAGAGCTATATGAGAAATTGTAACTTCAATGACCATTTTCTAAAAATGCATTTTTCCTCACATGATCTCCACTTTAGTAGCTCCTACGGACTCCACACTTTCTAGTCTAGTTTATTCAGAGGGACTTTTTAATATTTAATTCCTGGCCCGATTTATTGAGTTTTGAATAGGGCTGGGTACCGTTAAACGATACCAGTATGGTATCGAAGAAATAATTAAGGTACTACCAGTATCGAAAAATAAATTGGTTCCCGAAAACAGGTACCGAAAAATTGTTTTCTTTAAAAAGTACATTTTGATGCCTAATGGGTCTGAGACTGCACTAAAGAAAGTGACTTTTTATGAATTAATGAGAAAAATACTAAAATAAACTTTTTATTTATTATGTATTTTATTGAATAAATGACCAATATTGTTCTGTTTTATGGTGTTCCAACAAAACTGAAAATCAAGAGTATAAATGACTTGATTTGAGAATATTAGTCTTGCTTAGAGCAGTTTTGACTAGATTAGACATATTTACTACTGTCATCTACATTATTTGGTTTAATTAATTTTCTTACCCCATTGGCAAATAAATTAAAATAAAAAAGGAAATAAGTAGAAATCTATTGTCTATCTATTGTCTATCTATCTATAAGTCAAAAACACCTTGTTTAGAATCAGGTCAAAAACAGCTCAAATTTTGATTAAAAAGATGAGTTTTGGTCATTTAAACTTTCTAGATGATTTACTTTTATGTGTAGATGACAAAATAATTTACTATAGGTATCGAAAAAAGTATTGTTCAGGTACCGGTATCGTAAACCAAGTATTGTTAAAGTACTAGTATCGAAAACAAAAAAGAACGACAGCCAGCCCTAGTTTTGAACTTGCAAAAACTTGCAGAAACTTGCAAAATGTATTGCAAGTTTCATATCTTGCAATACATTTTTGTCAGAATCTGAAAAGGAGGTTGTCAATTCTCATACTCGTGACTGCCACCTCTGGCCGTCCGCGTAAGTGCAGTCTCCATGTTAAGCTCGTGAATGCTTGCTGCCTCTGCCGGAGGAGGCAACTTTAGAGTGACAGTGCAGGCTTATAGCGGCAATAGAGTGGGATAGGTGTGGGCTCACAGTACAGCGCGGGATATTGCTGGAGCATGTAGGGGGTGGAAAATATATTATTTTTTTAATTTTAACTTCCGTAGAGTCCCTAAAATATTATCTCAGTAAGAATACGGTAGAAGTTTGAAATTGATTTCACTCTTTTTTTTCCTTCCCAATTCACCTGCAGTGTCTCCCCTCAATCAAATATTAGTGCCTTTCAGTACACAATTACACCCCCAAAATAATTGGATATACAGTATGCCGTGTTCAGACTCAGAATAGGCTTTATTGCCATTGTCAATGGAAGTTTCACAGGCTAGGAACATTCTTCGGTGTACTCGTGCAACATGGAACATAAACTTGTTATAATGATAAATAATAAACAATGGAAAGAATATATAAGAATTATAAAACTATAAGGGCATGCATAAAATAGAATAAGATAAATATATATATGTAAAATAGCAACCTTAATACAACACAGACAGCAGCGTAAATGGGTGAATATACAGATGTACATAAGCAGCAAAGATTATTGTAGGATTTATTGACAGGAGCAGAAAAGGGGTTGTTTTTGTCACTGAACTATTGAAGCCAAACTGTCAGAATAGAATAAATTATACTCGCCACAACAGAACTCACTGGTCAGTTCGTCTTTCAAATGATGTTATTACACATGATGAGTAAATGACACAGTCAAACAACAGCTGGACTTTGTTAAAACACAATTTACCAAAGCTGTTGTATATTTTAAATAAATCTTCAATAAATATATTAATAAATAAATATTTAGTATAAAAAAATAAATATGACACAGATTTAAATACCATCCATCCATCCATCCATTTTCTTCCGCTTTATCCGGGGTCGGGTAGATTTAAATACATACACAAAAATAATCATCATGCATCAGCTGTCCAGCTCCTCTTCGTCGTTCTGCTCCATGCTGTGGAGGCAGTCTACCACATCTTGCCCAAACGCCTCCAGCTGCGACAGGGTTAAGTGAGCGGCTGCCTGAATGTCATAGGCGTCAGTTAGATGCAGCTCCACAGGCTTGTACGTGGGAGTGGCCGAGGTTGTCTCCTGGATTAGTTTCAGCATCTGCAACACCACGAGCGGCCCAGTCAGGACATGATGGAGCATTCAGTCTGCTTTTAGAAGCCGAGTAAAATGAATGATGAGTACCTTGTGAACGAGCAGATCCAGGTCTTTGACATCATTGAACAGCTCCATCATTTTGTCGTTGCTGAGTTTAGGGAGGATGGCATTCAGCAGGTCCCGATGCAACTGCAGACCCTCAGTCATGTGCCTTAGGCTGGTCTCCTGTTGGGACAAAAAAAACGCTGGTCATCACTGCGTCATATTGGGCCGTTATTAGGACTTTTCCAAGGTTGTATAGAACTCATTTAGCTGGCATCACAAGTAAGAGCTTATGTTTTGTTGATATAAATGTAGTTCATTCATCCATTCATCTCATTGTAAAATCCACTTGAACAAGCTGGTCAAACTTTTAATTATAGAAGAATATAATAAAAGCCTTGTGAACTGAAGAGCATGTACAGCTTCAAGTGCATGAACCTGCCAATATATAGGCCTTGTAAAATATAACTAAAATACTAAGTATACAAATTCACATTGAGGTACATGTATGATGCTTACCAGATTGCAGTTTTCTGATACCGCTCGGACGACAGGGGCGCGTTGGATGCCAATGTTGGAGGCCATAATAACCATCTTTTCATTCTCTGGGGATTTAAGCTGCAAATTCTATGACGAGACAAAACAAGATGTCATTGAGAGATTATCATTTGGCTGGTGATGATCTTTTTACATAATCTGAATGTACTTCAATGCACTACAGACCAAGTCTGTACTGCTTTACATAAAATAGATATTGTCTCCACTCTTCATAGGATAATATGCCTTTGATATCACATGCAACACATCCAAATCCTTACCTCAACGTGAACAGAAGAATTGTGCACATCTGGGATGGATAACAGGATCTTTTGTATTAAACTGTGGCTCTTCTGCACTAAATCCTGAAATTGCTCCTGGTCCAGAACAAGTGCAGTAACTCCGGGGAGAGGTGCACTGTGCGTCATTGTGGCGATGAAGGAGAGGACGCTCACGCACACTGCAACCAAAACAAGAGGCAAGTCAACAAAGACGCGTCCGAGCAGAGCGGCCGGATAGAGCTGCAGTGGTCATGTGGGAGAGGCAGAACAAAGCCAGCCTCTCTCTCTCCCCTCTGTGTGTGGATGTGTGTGAGTGTAAGAGAGAGAGAGAGAGAGAGAGCCTGAGCAGCAGCACTGGGCATGCCTCCCCCTTGGCTAAAATAGCTGAAGTTTGAACTGGAGCTTAAAAGTGTTGCTTGTAAAGTGAAACCCCACTGTAATAAAACCATCCAAATGTGGATAGGCTCGACTAAATATATGGCTTTAAAAAAAGAGGTCTCAAAGTTGTCCGAAGGGTAATCAAAGTGTCCCATGTCCCAGTAGAGGAGGAGGACACAGAGAGGCGCAGTACTCACCAGTCAGGATGTTCATGACCTCTGTCAGGGGAATGTCTCGCTATTGATCTGACTGAACGCTTTTCACAATTTATAGTGGCACTTACACTCCTGTCTGAGGATATATATAGCACAAGGTTTGAGATTTGGGATGTTCCTTGATTCTGAAATTCTCATTTAACCGCAACAAGCTTTCTGTGAAATGAATCACACATGTACAAATGACATGGATATTCAGTCGTTGCGCGCTTACTTATGAAAATGTTGCAATGTTGATTGGTGTTTGAGGAAGCCTCTTTTTTTTTTTTTTATCAATCTGAGTCGAAGGAAGCAGGCATTTCCTTTTAACAGTTTTGTAGAAATTGAAAGTGTTTAAAGGCCCTGTTACTACTGTCTGTGTATTATTGAGGAATCCCTGGTTTTCTGGCCTTGTGACGTCAATTTCACAATGACTAGTGAACCTTGATTGGAGATTGGAAATTTCTAAATCTTTTACACCACTACACCCATTACACAATCTACAATTTACCTCATATCTGTGTGACAAAAAGAACTTTCAAATGAATACATCAGAAAATAGACTAAAATGTTGAATGCTGTCTCATGATCAGACAGAAACTAAAGACTAGGGCTAGTCATAGTCTGTTCCAAGTGTCTGCAGCACCATCTAGTGGACCTTTCTAAAACTACAGTGAGTCTACAAACATAAGGGATTATTTACTACTACAAAAACATGTATCAGTGTGCAGCAGGTCCACTGTGGTCTAATTCCACTCTCTGCATGTATACAACAGCACCAATGAAAGCAGTTTTATGTATCTCCAGCAATGACCCATGTCGCCTATAATACTATAATATTTGTGACAGGCCAGAACAGAAGTAGGCATGTGAGGGCATGTTCTGGCCTGTAGTCCCAACAAATTCATGTTGACGTCCGGTCAACTTTTTCTTCCTGTTTTGTCAGAATGTTAAAGACCCATGACATTGACGGATGTGATTCACTGTTGAATCAGTTTCCTAGACAGCGGACATGACAGTTTGTCAAAGGGGAATCCAGCCTAACTGTGTATGATTCTGTCCGACTCCTCCGGGGATATCCCGTCAGCGCAATCCCTGCTGCAGTGATTTGCCTCATCTGTGCCAGATTATGAATTACTGAATTATTTCTCCATTGTGAGATCAATAAAGTATCTAATATCTTATCTTAAACTCCAGATTCCTGAGACGAACCTCTCCATTTGAGAACATAAACCTTATTATTGTTGGTATAAGGGAATGTATTTCTGTGATTCTTCAGAAAAAGAGGTTTTAAAGTCCTATTTTTCAGAAGCCTTCTACATTTATTATAGTTAAATATTTATTTAACCTCTTAAACCCCAGCGTGCCAAATTTGGGTCCTGGGGAAGGAAAAAGAGAGAAGAAGTAAAGAGGGAGAGAGACAGAGAGAGGGGAAGGAGAGAGAGAGAAGAAGGAAAGAGGGAGAGAGAGAGAGGGGAAAGAGAGAGAGGAAGGAAAGAGACAGAGAGAGGGTCAGGAGAGAGAGAGAGAGAGAGAAGAAGGAAAGAGAGAGAGAGAGAGGGGAAAGAGAGAGAGGAAGGAAAGAGACAGAGAGAGGGTCAGGAGAGAGAGAGAGAGAGAGAAGAAGGAAAGAGAGAGAGAGAGAGAGAGGGAGGAGAGATAGAGAGGGGGGAGGGAGAGAGAGAGAGGGAGAGGGAGAGAGAGAGAGAGAGAGAGGGAGAGAGAGAGGGAGAGAGAGAGAGAGAGAGGGAGAGGGGGGGAGAGTAACTGAATACGTTACAAAATACATTAGTAGTGGAGTAGAAAGTACAGATACGGGCTCTAAAATGTAGTGAAGTAAAAGTATTCATCATAAAATGTACTTAAGGAAAGTACCTATAAT
>OMNZ01014301.1:0-10004 GCA_900303255.1 Lesueurigobius sanzi | reverse complement strand
AGAGTAGAGACTTGTGTTGATGTGAGAGAGTAGAGACTTGTGTTGATGTGAGAGAGTAGAGACTTGTGTTGATGTGAGAGAGTAGAGACTTGTGTTGATGTGAGAGAGTAGAGACTTGTGTTGATGTGTGAGAGTAGACTTGTGTTGATGTGAGAGAGTAGAGACTTGTGTTGATGTGAGAGAGTAGAGACTTGTGTTGATGTGAGAGAGTAGAGACTTGTGTTGATGTGAGAGAGTAGAGACTTGTGTTGATGTGAGAGAGTAGAGACTTGTGTTGATGTGAGAGAGTAGAGACTTGTGTTGATGTGAGAGAGTAGAGACTTGTCTTGATGTGAGAGAGTAGAGATGGTCCGATATATCGGTGCGGCCCATATATCAGCAGATATTTGCCTATTTTTCAAATGTCGGTATCGGCCCGATTGGGGGAAATAATATCGATGATCTATAGAAAATGTTCATATCAGACCATCCCTATAATAGAGCAGCATAAATGAAAACAAAACTAATGAAAATAAAACTAATGAAAATAAAACAAATAAAAATAAAAATCCACATATTCGCAAAGAACACACCATAAAAATACAATAATTCTTAATATAGGAAATGTCAGTTGCGATTGAATATATGTTGATTAATCTATAAATATCAAACTTGTGTCACTTTACTCACAGGAGTTACCAAATGTTTAAATATTAGGTTTTTTAATTTTTTAATTAAAAGGTACTGAAATAAAACTCCACGTTGTACAGTTCCAGTTGCATCTAAAAGTTACTGAGTAAATGTAACCAAATACTGCCCGCAGTATTGGGTCTAGTTTATATTTTTTTGTTGTTGGCGCAGCTCAAATAAAGATTATGATTTAGGATTACTACTATTATTAATTCACATAATTTATTAGATTCACAGACAGCTCTTGTAAACAGCTCTTGCTTCAGACACTGTGCACAGAATATATAATAATCTGTGCAGATTTACCAAACCTATTAAAACTTCATTTACCACAATTATTTTATTTATTAGACAGCTCAGGGAGGAAGGGGCATAGTGCGGGGAGAGACATTCAGCAAACTGTTAAAGCAGTGAACCAGTATGACCTGTATGTGGATCCAGTAAATAAAGCTGTTGATGCTGTGTTCATGTGTTCATGTTCCCTGAGCCTCTTACTGACGTGTGAGTCATGTGTGTCCACAGGTGCCTGACAGTTTCCTTGAAGTGGCAGAGATTACACTCAGGGAGTTTTACATCGCTATATGTTTGGGGAGGGACCAAGACCCGTCCTGGAAAAAAGCCATCTACAGAGTCATCAGTAAACTGGACCGTGAAGTGCCAGCACACTTCATTTTAACTTAGTTCATCTAAATAACTAGGACTTTGTCATTTGACAAAAGTGGTATTTGAGACAGGAAACGGCTGTATTTAATCTGCAATCACTATTTTACAATCAGCTAATTTGGCAGTTACTGGTGTTGGGAGACTTGTGCCATGGGCTGATCAAATAATATCTTATGACCAACAGAGGAAGCAAAGTTTTTCTTTGCTCCTGAACAACTTTCCTGGCAGTTGTTGAAGGTCATGTAAACGTTAGATCAGGGACATTTGAGTAGTTTGTGTTTCATTAGGATTTCAAGAGTAAACTCAGTTCTTTGACAATAAATGACTTTGCACAACCACTAACCATGAGTGGGGGAAAAAAACTATTCTGTGTTATCATTCATAATCTATTTTTTTTTTTTAATGGCCAAAAGATTAAAAGGGTATGTAAAGCACAACTGTACAGTACAGTACAGTATAGTATAGTAGCAGCGCAGCACAACCTGCCATTGGTGTCATGGTCGTGTTGTTGTCCATCTGATGAACTTTGTGTCAGAGGTGCAGGGGCATCCCAAAATGATTTGGTTGATACTTTAACTTCTAAACATACACTGTATATTAATTTTAATTGATAACCTACATGCAGTACACTGCTGGATCACACATTTCATTATTAATAAAACTATCAAACGCATGACCTGCTGAAATCTTTTTTAATACACCAAAAGGTCTGGATCCCCAGACCATCTTGGTCCATTTGAGGGCCGTGGCTTGAAAATAGTTGAAGCCTTGTAACATAATATCTCCACGTCCACGTTAATGCTTTACACATTTTGAAGGGCTGACAAAGCTTGGAATAGATGCCCTCTCCCCAGGATTCTGCCCACAGAATCCTGGGAGGAGCAGGGGGCTGAATGAAACAATCAGCCATTTTAAACCCGACATCAGGCCTTTCTCTTGATACTGTCCCGGGATATTCTTCAGACCTGGGCAGTAAGGTACAGACATATGCAAATCAAATTTGAGACATAACAGAAGCATGTCCATCTGCTACGTCACTGGAAGAATTTGCAATAAAACTATTGACAAAAATCCAAGTCATAGATCTGCCTTTAACGCAAGCTGCTTATTTGTTCCCCTTCGAGATAAAAAGCAGCAATGCTGCATCCCAGATCAGTGCTGCTGACATCCACAGATACATGGGCTTTCAATTCAAACCACACAGTACTGTCAGCTGCAGCACATTGTAAGTGTTTGCCTGGGAAAGCAAAATAAACTGCATGGATTAAACAAAAAAATGCACTTAAAACCATGTTGTTGTTTTTTCTCCAGTGTTTTTATATGTTTTTTTGATTTCAATCCATGTTAGTCAAACGTGCTATATTTAGAAGCAGAATTATTCTCATAAATGACTGCGTTTACACTATAAACCTTTGGTGGCAAAAGATATTAACTTACCATAAGAAAACAATAGAGTAGTTTGGCTATAAGGGTCACCAGACTTTGCTCACAGCTGAAGTCATTGGAAAAGGCTCAACATAAAACACGGTTTGTAAAACATTGTGGAATTTGAGGCAAGAATTTTTATTTGTTTTTACAACAAAAATGAGATACATTAATATAATACAATATTTAAATTTCTAAACATTATACTTAAAAGGTGCATTATCCAACTTAAGTGAAAAACAATCTTGATATTAGATCCATTGTTTTTAGGGTTTTGTATCTGAAACCCAAAAACAATTGCTCCTAGAGGGTCATAGAGGCCACTGTGATAAAGGTGCCATGCTGCACCCAAACATCCACTGGGTCAAATACGCACCAATAACTTATGAAAGGTTACATAGTGCACCTTTACAGTCAGACCAAAAAGTATTTATCATTAGCGACAAAGAACTACAACTTCATGAATCACTATTTCCTTGCTGATGTCTTCAGTTGCGTGTCCAAGTGGCTCTTTAAAACAGTCTTCATCAGTAGAAACTGATGCATCTCATTGACCTCGTCTTCAGTTCTTCTGAACGGGTCAAATCAGGGATATATCTGCAGCCAACGCTTGAATCATTTGAAGCACAAATGTCGAACTTAGATAGTACTTCTAAAATCAGTTATGAACTGGTTGTCATAAACAGGGCCGGCCCAGAATATAAGCAGATGAAGCGACTGCAGAGGGCCCGGAGGTCATCGGGGGCCCCAAGTGTTCATTCATTTTAATTTAAATCATATTAAAAATTGTATTCTGAAAATTGCAGTAAAATACTCTACTAACTTAGCCTGGCTGGTGCCAGACTAAATATCACAAGTGAATATTTAGTCTGGGAACCACCCATTCACTTTCTGGTAGGAGAGGTGTGGTTTACGATTGTCCTTAGCCGTTTATTGGGCGATACGAATATCTATCACGTATCTGCACGTAGCCCATGGCCAATCGTATCAATGGTACCCGATGACGTATGAGCCTCAGCTAATCCAGTCTGTCCAATAGTGCACGTCATCGTCTTCCCGTTCCTTCTCATTCTGTGATTGGTCCCAAAGTCCCTGCGAAGATTTCGGCCTTGGTTTCCAGGCTGTTGAGCAGTTCGAAAAGATTCAAGTAGGTTACTACTAACTGTATATAGGAAATAAATAAATGTTTATCTAGCCCAGCCTAGCTAAATTTGTGATGTACATATTATTTATTATATATTGTCTCAACCTTTCCTTAAAGAAGTTTGCGTTAACTACACAGGACCATGGACCAAGAGCACAATTAATGGTTAAATCACATCGATGCAAGTGGCGTGAGGGCCCCCTTTTTCCTCAGGGCCCCATGAAGGTCTGGGCCGGCCCTTCGCACTGACTACAGTAAGGTTTGCTGAGAATTTTATAAATGCCGTCCGTCATAATTTTGCTTCAACCACATTTCCACAGAGCTTTGCCACACCTTTCTCAAATTACTTTTTCCCCACTGAATTCGTTCTGATCATTTCAAATGGAATTCAGTGCAAAGAATCGAATAACTTTCAATCTAGCATTTCCACAACAGTATTTAGCCCAGGAATCTTCAACCAGTCTCTCAGGAGCTACCGGTAGCTCACACTAGCTCTCTCCAAGCTCGCCAAAGACTTTCTACATATCTACACACGATTGACGAGCCAAATTGTATAGCGTAAAAAAATAGTCATGTCATTTTCTTTATGTTGAAATATCGTGGCTGCAGTTAGTCGCAAGTCGCCTCGTTTTACGTGTTTCTTTCAAGTACAAGTAGCTCTCTGCCATTTTAGCTACGTAAAAGTAGCTCCAGAGGTAAAAAGGTTGAAGACCCCTCATTTCAGCGGCTTCATTCCCTCCCAACAGTGACATCTTTTTCAAATCTAAATGTCATTTAGATTGGGTCAAGGAATGTTTTAGTAATTACTACACAATGTAAAAGTGAAACATACACAACTGAATAAAGGTTGATTATTTATAAAATAACTATATAAAGCACTATACAATGTTTAACTTATTTGAAGACTTTGGTGAGAATAATGCGAAGTCAAAGAGTGTTGAACGTTGTCAGCAGAGTTACTGTCGTCAATGTGGCGAAATGCCCAGGTTGAACTTTGATGTTGTCAAACACTTTGTAAGTGTTTGGCTCGTAAAATAAACCGTCCGGTGCCTTTGGTCAATACAAAAAGTTGCTTGGGTCTTCCAGCCTGGCGATCAAACACAGGGCGTTCTTCTGGAATTAGCCACAGTGACTAAAGATTATGGACAAACGTTACATGAGTTCACGATGGCACACGAGCTTCATAATTGTGTAGCTTTTATTGTCTTTTCAAGTATACATTTTAACAGACATCGCTACAGAAATACAGTGAGCATTAAGAATATAAAACAGCAAAAAAAATTAATACAGGCCACATGACTGAAATAAACGACTATGCACTTAGCTGATGAAGACATTTAAAAAACTAAGAAAGTAACATGTATTTGATGATCACCAAGTACAGCACGCTTCATGAGGGCAGATTCAGTGTCGTCACAGGACCTGCACAAACAATTACGACTCACGTAAACTCTTGGTATTCTGATACAAATTAAAGGAGAATATGTTTTTATATGAACCATTATGAACAGCACAAATAAGCTCACAGCTATCAAAATGCATTCTACAATTCAAAAAGGAGCACTAGGTAACTTCTGTGAAAAAGAAAAACTCTTGAAAAAGGCTTGTTGGAGCCGATACACGTGGAAGAAACCAGCAACATTTAAAAAAGATTTTCATATGTATTAGCCCAGTACAATAAAGGCTTTTTAGAAAATGTATATAGAGAATTAAAATGTGGGAGGAGTGCCTTGGTTCTTCGTTTCTGTTTCCCAAACGCCAAAGAGCACCTTCCACAAAAAAATACTTTTGTGGTATGGACTTCCTGAGCACTTTGTGTCCAGTTCCTCTCAGAAAAACTTTAATATTGGTGCATATTTGACCTTTTAGGGGTTTAGGGGCTCAGTGGCTGAATGGGAGCAGCATGGCACCTTTATTTTCCATCACAGTGACCTCCATGATGCTCCAGGATCAATTGTTTTAGGGTTTCTGGTATGTTTATAGAGGCCACTGTGGGTGCCAATAGGCACTGATAACAAGGCTAAAAAGTTACATAGAGCACCTTTAAAATTACACAGCAAGACAGAAAACAAACTCTCGGGCCGACTCCTCTCTAGAGGCCAACTCTGTGGACACTTTCAAATCCATACTCATATAAGGTTAGTCGTTATTACATCAAATCTAAAACCTGACCAGTTGACAAAGATTGTATCTCAACATTTGCATTTTGACCTGGATGTTTAAACATAAATCTACATAAACTAAGTCATTACATTGATTATTCTCATGTTCTTATCCCTATCTGCTCATGTCGACATTGTTTCATGTCACATTGAGGCCTTGAAAAGTGCTATATAAATAAAAGGTATTATTATTTTAGTTTTCTAACAATCAGAAAAAGAAAAAAGTCTTACCATTAAGAAAAGTATTAAAACGGGGCTGCTGTCCTCAGAAATACTTTGTGCGGTTGAGAGCCCTGGAGGCCAGCTGTCCACTGTCGTCCGTTATCCGCTCCCAGTCCGTTTGACCCACCACAAAACCAATGGCTCGTTTCAGCTCCGCGTTCTTCTTCTCCTCGAGATCTGCCCAACGCACCTGAGCAAATCAGAAGCATCAAGTCAGACCGTGTGTATGAAATAAAGTAGCTACTAATTAAACTGTGGAAACAATTTGAATTTTCCCATCTACTGCGCTGTCAGTTTGATAATGCTCAGCGACTTTACCCTCTTCTTCCCAGGTTGGGACATGCGTGTGGCATAGTCGTCTGGAAGCTGAAGGAGGTCATCCAACCCTTCACGTTTCCTCTTTCCACCGAGGACCAGGCCGTCCAGCTTGTCTGTGGAAACAAACACTGCTGTCATCTAAAGCCAAACCCAGAGGTCAACACTCACTCAGATTTTAGGTTACATGGAATTTTCAAACTAGGATTAATGTTAAAGAAACAGACCACAGTCTTTCCATACTGAGATATGTTCTTACCTGAGCTTGGACGAGTTCATGCATACCTGTCTGGTCTTTGTGTGTGCCCTCAGTCACGCACAAAGACCAAAGATGTTGTTAGCATTAGCCTCACCCAGCATATTACTATAGACCCAAACGGGGGTGAAGTTAGAAGCTACCAAGCTCTTCCACGTTTCCCCCATTTAAATACGGTTCTGTGAGTAGTTACACGATCAAAGTATAGTTACACAAAATTAAACATGTTGATTTTCTAAGCTGATAAAAAGGGGTACTATATTGTAAGGCGTAATAACACCTTAGCAGAACTTTGATGTCTGCGCAGTAATACCTTCACTCTCACACTAGGAGAGAGATAAGAGATAGTACCCCTTTTTATCAGCTTAGAAAATTGACAGGTTTCATTTTGTTTAACTATACTTGGATCGTGTAACTACTCCATATTTAAATGGGGGGAACGTGGAAGAGCTTGGTGGCTTCTAACTTCACCCCCGTTTGGGTCCATAGGAATACGCTAGCAGAGGCTAATGCTAACAACATCTTTGGTCTATTTGTGTGACTGAGGGCACGCACAAAGACCAGACAGGTACGCATTAACTCGTCTAAGCTCAGGTAAGAACATATATCAGTAGGGAAAAACGGGGGCCTATTCCTTTAACTTTATCTGCATTTGCATGTTTTATTGACAAATGGAATCACAATGACTTCATCTAAATTTGATTAGTTGACTCCAGAGAGTAGGATTCCTAACCTACTGTACAATTTGTGCCATGGTAAATTGGTGTTTCATTATTTAAAGGCATAAAGTGCTAGAATTGCGTAGATCAGAGATGGATGGTTAGCCCAAACTAATGGTATACTATGACTAGTGTTGTTCCGATACCATTTTTTCTCCACCGATCCGATACCGATATTTGGACTCAGAGTAGTCGCCGATACCGAGTACTACTCCGCGATACCACGGTGTAAATAAAAACACTAGCAAAAGTCTGTAAAAAGACGCCAAAGCCCATAGCACATGGCTCATTCTGCATATAAAATGTATTCTGTCGATGTTCTGTTTCTACTCTAAAGATTAAATGAAAGCAAAAAAGGAAACACAAATGTATCTGCTGTGAGGTTAGAGGTTTTAGTGTCTGCAGAGCCCAGAAAAACACATTGTGGTATCGGAGAGGTTTTAGTTCAGGCACTCGCCGATACCGATACCTGACAAATCTGTGGTATCGGCATGAAATCCGATACCGGTATCGGAACATCCCTAACTATGACTGAGATCTGTCAGTGGTAGTTACACCATGATGTAATGGAACAACACACTCAGCCATCGAGACTATTATATTTTTATCCTCTACAAGGATAGTAGTCTGGTGCCTCGGTCGTTCAAAGTGATTTTGAGCAGATTGTAGACGTAATAGGTTTGCTTCTTTAAAATGGCGTTTTTCTCATTTTTGTTTTCACTAAAGCAACAGTAACATAATAAATAGAACTGATCGATGTAGAGGAGATGAGCATTTAGGGCAGATGTGATTTGTTTTGGAGTAACCTGCTGCGGAAACATCTGTATTTGATTTGTCACAAAAGCATGTCTTGTGAGGAAACAATTGAGGCACACGACTTTTTAACAGAAAACGGAGCTAGAAGACCAGGCTGATTAACAATATTATAACAATATAAGAAAACATTAGTACTCACAAATAAACACAATAACTGAACATGTGACGTTTTGTATAATATAAAAGGCAAATGATGATGGTTTACAAAGAAATTCAAAAATCCATACCGAGTTTTGCTTCAGATGTGTCCATCTCCCATTTGCTTTTTGGTAGGTAGCCCTATATTAAATAAAAAGACTGGAAAGTTAAACCTCTTGGAGCCACAGGGACCTTGAAGAGAGCTTAGGCTGAAAGAAAAACATGTACAACAGCAGAATAAGAACAATCAATAAACAGGAGAATTACCTTCTTAATTTTAGTAAATTCCTGATGTAGTGAACATAAATTACATAATAACTGTTTTCTGTCTAAATATGTCAACATTGACTGAATGTTCACGTTAATTAATTCAACACAGAATTGGCCTGAGCTGAATCCATCATCCATTACATTTCCAATAATTTATTCAACAAAGGCAAGAAACTTTCCAAAGCCTAAATTGGGAAGTGGCATTTGCAAATGTATTAACAGTGTCACTATTTTTTATTTTGATCAAATCTGTTTACATTTTGTCTACACTCCCCTACATTGCATACATCTTGCATTTACAACACTTTCTTTCTGTGACTTGCTCCAGTTTTTGGAGATTCTTCACTACTTTACAAAAGTCGTATGTGGCATTTGTTGTGTTTTCGAAGCGTGCAGTGTAGTTTTCAAAAGCTACAACAACCAGGGCTTGTTTATCAGCTGCCAATGTGCTTTAGACATTGCACAAACTCGTGACTTTAACTCTTGAAATTAAAATAACTGTAAAAATAGTTTACAAGTAAAATGGGCTGAACTAAACTATAGGCAACAATAGTCTTCTTTGACCTACAGCCTCTGAGCTGCTTTCATTTTAAAGATTTTGTTTCTTGGCAAAATCTCCCCGCGCTGCAGCCATTTAGTAAAGAAAATAAAAAATGTAGTTCTATGAAAAGTTCTGATATTTTTTAGAAGAGAAAATGGCCAAACTCTAACTGACCTACATTGATACCTAGCGCTGTGCTCAATATACTGTATCAGAGTACTTGACCATACCCGTATCGTATCAAAGTACCTGTATCATGATGCACAACCAATTTGAAAATCTACTTAATTTCGCTGTTTGACCCTCAGCTTTATTAAGATTATATCACAACAACACACCAAATACTGTAATGGCCTTCATTTACTGTGCTCGGCATTTTCAGCCAATTGGTTCTTCAGAAGACCCTTATGACCAGACGAACAACAAGGACCGAGACGTCGCCCGGCAAGGCGCAGCCAGGGCCCCACCCTGGAGCCAGGCCTGGGGGTGGGGCCCGAACACGAGCGCCTGGTGGCCGGGCCTTTGCCCACGGGGCCCGGCCGGGCTCAGCCCGAAGGGATGACGTGGGCCCGCCCTCCTGTGGACTCACCACCTACAGAGGGGGCCATGGGGGTCGGATGCTCAGAGGACTAGGCGGCAGTCGGGGGCGGGTGCCCCGGCGGCC
>OMNZ01014297.1:1870-22744 GCA_900303255.1 Lesueurigobius sanzi | reverse complement strand
AACTGAAAAAAGGGAGAATAATGCCACAAAGCTAACGTGTAATCAAAGATTTCCTTTTCCTCAGTCATCCACATTCTCTTTTGTTTTGTTTTGACGAAATTAGCTCCAAAGTCACTTCTACACCAGTATCCAACTTGATTTGGTGGAGTTGAAAAGTGTGAGGAACGTTACTGGTTTATAATTTAATTTAATGGATGTGTGACTGATAGTCATTGGCAGTCATCTGTATTTGCAGTCGTCATCTGGTTTGAGATTGATTTGTTTGATTGACATTTTGTATTTTTATTGTTTTGTTTTTATTACCCATTTAAGTTTGTATTTAAATGTGTTTGTGATGTGTTTTTTCTCATCATGTTCAGCGCTTTGAGACTCACTGTGTGTGTGTGTACTGTATGTGTCTTCTTGTATGACTCAACTTGCTCGTCAATATACATGTATTTTCTGGATCTCGTACGAGTGTGATAGATGAGAATTTACCCCTGAAAACATGTGCACATAGCAGTCTACCAAGGCCAACCACATTTGTGACTGTAAGGAGCAGATTGTCTAGTAGTAATAAAAAGGTACTCGAAGCTAGCCAACGTTAGCATGATGGTTAGCATTCGCTGTTGGGCTGTCAAACTCTTTAGTTTATCTCCATGTCTCTGTATCTTTATTAGCAGTGTTGGGAGTAACTCATTACAAAATACATTTTTAGCTGTAACTAGTAATATAGAATATATTTACATTTTTAAGTAACTTGCCCAACACTGTTTATTAGGTAGAACATACTAGATATTTAAGAGTAGAGTATTTTCCCGCTCAGTGCAGCTTTGAACATGACCATATTCCCGAATATGCCTATGCCCTCTGCAGTAGCCATCTTTGTTGACAAAAATCACTTTGTTTTGAATATTTATTACAGTTTACAAATTGTTTCCTTGGCGACTGCTGTTTGGCCCAGGTCTATCAGAAGAACATGATCCAGCTGTCTCGTCTCTTCCTGCTCCCCGCCAGGCTTCAGATTGACACACAGATTACATCCAGAGGGAAACATGATTAATGAGTTTGTCTGTGTAATGTAAATCAATTTAATGGAAGTGAAGACGCCAAACGGAGCAGTCAAATGGGAGTGGTGGCTTTAAAGGTCTTTCTATATTAAGCCTTTTAAAACTGCCTAAGTCTTTGTTTCAAGGCACGTTTAAGGCAAGGCATCAAGGCAGGAGAAGATATGGATTTTCATGCAGTGGATAATTTAGAGATTTTTGTTTAGTTTTGACCCTTAACCTCTAAGTTTTAATCTATAGTAAAAAATAGACTAAACTCACCCTTACATGCGTCTCAGTCATGTGACCTCAGTGGTCAGGTCCGCCATTTTGTGTATCAGCCTGTGTCTCTACGCCTGTTTATATCTATGATCTGCACTGACTGAACCCAAGATGCTACATCTGAAAAAAACACCTCAGGCCGATGAACTGAGCTTATAAGCAAACCAAAACCTTTGGATTTTGTCCTTATCAACCGCCTGGAGAGAATCTGTCAGCAAAGACTGCCATGGAAAACATTTGTGACCATCGGCGCAACACAGGCTCTGACTAAGGCTCTGTACAAACAGTACAAATCACAGAGAAATGTTGTCTGCTACCTCTTCGATGTGTTCATTTAGTCTCAGGAGTGGAAACAGATCTTTGGCCTGTGTGGCGAGCCATCCTGGCTGCTCCCACTAGCTGCATCTTTCTCTTGTAAACATAGCCATGCACTGTTTGTTTACGTTGCCATGTGCTCTCAGAGGCCATCTTTGTGTGAGCATTCATCACAATGACATACAAATACTGTGGTCAATCAGTTGACCTTTATTTTCATCCTGAGTGAGTAGTGATACTGTATTACTGATTGTTGTGGTGATAGTATTGTATTGTATTGTAGTGTGGCATAATTCCACTTCGGGCAACAAGATGGCGGCCACAGCTATGCGTGACGCCACTGGAAACGCATGTACACAATGGTTTTATTTTATTTTTCAAGCCGTCCATCGGACTTCATCAGGAAGTCATTACAACATCCATGCTTGTCCAGCTGTGTTTCCCACACAAATCCATTCACAAATATTGACATGTGTGGTGTCCATGTGACGCATGAAAAGCGACCAATAAGACGCCATCATCCATATATGGTAATTTCTTTTCTGTGAGACCCCATTTCTTCATAGAGATGAGTTTATAAGCACATTTCACAACTGGCAGGGCACTGTTTTAGGTCACAGTCACAGAAATGCTACAAATTTAGGCTGCAAGCTCCACTCCTGCAATTTCCACAAACATCTGAGTTTATACTAAAGGAGGGCAAAACCAATTTCATTCTACTACTATCAAAAAAACTCAGGTACGAGTGTCTTTTAAAGCCTCTTTTCTCGAAATGTAGCTTTTACAGACGCCAAACTTAACAGTCTTGCCCTTAACAATACTTTCAATATTCAATTCTAAGGCTTCCTCATATTTATGTTAGTAACACACAACAATAGCTTTGAATTGATATCTCTAAATTAAATTTCCTTCCAAATTAAGCTGCAGGGTCTCACCTTCACGTATGCGTCTAGAAAATACCTCCTGGTCTACATTTTGATGACCCCCCCCCCCCCCTCTTTCTTTTACTGTCTTGTTGTTTCTGCTCACTCTGACACGCTTTGACACGTCCCTGGAGTAAACCAACACTTCACATCAATCTCCAACCTGCTTTCATCCACATCCATCGCCGGCAAAACTCGCCAAATTCAATGCGCAGAAGCAATCACGGGAAAGAAAAAGAAAAAAAAAATCCTCGGCTTTATCTAACAATGAAATGGGTGCCTTAGTGACAGGCCAAAGACGTAAGAGGATCAAGTTGCTCATCCGGTAACCTAAACCATTTAACAGTTGGTGCGTTTTATTCCACCTACATGCAATTTTTAAGCGGAAACCAATCCAAAGAAGCTCTCCGGTAGAACAAAGGATTAATGTCCCTCGATTGAGCTGGATTAGTCCAAATTCACCAGAGGAATTTAAGACGTGTGTTAGGATCATTGAGGTACTTTTGCAGTGTGAGCATTTTCAACTCTGTTTCACAGCATTTTAGCGAGAGCATTGTATTTATGGCAGTTTGATATATAGCAAGAGATTATGAAGATTTATGTGGTGGTATATTTATTGACTTGGAGCAAAAAAAAAACTGAGATTGTAGAGAAGACAGTGGTAAGACCTTCCTTTTTTTTTTTATCTTCGAGAATTTTGCGCAGGTTTGGCACGATAGACTGCAAGAAGCTCAACTCAAACAGTCTGAATCCGCCACAGCATCTAGTCTCATTGTTAGCGAAGGATTACCGATGTTACCTTAAAACGCTATGGTAACTAAAGCTCCCAAAGCAGGATAATACCGCTGTGAAGGCAATTAGTAGATGGCCTCAGACGGCGGATTGCGAGCCCGTTTTTTTTATCCGAGATTGTACTTCTTGCTTGATCAACTTTTATCTAATCGGTACAGCTGATACCGTTAAGACGACTACAAAAAGAAATCCCAGGCATGGAAGCTAGCGTCAGCCGCAGCATTAAAGGGGGTTGAGGCTGTACATATCCTAGGGTGACTGGACATCTCAGTTTACCCGAGGACAGTCCCAGATTTGAGCCATCTGTCCCATGTCCCTGTGGAAATCTGCAAAACCATTGATTCGACCCGGTTTTACCAGGATCCGAATCAGAATAGTCTTCATTACCATTGTCGGCGAGATGATTCACAGACAAAGATTTTTTTCTTTGATGCAATCGTGCAACATGAAACATACACTTGTAATAATGATAATAAAGTCATTATTAAAAAAAAACATTGACATTAGAGTTTTACAAACAGTTTTAGCATCTAATATTGGCTCCTCCCACATATTCCCATTATGCCCAGGTTTGAATGTAGAAAATATTGTTACCTTAATCCAGAACAAAATGACTGAGGGTGCATCTGAGTATACAAGGGGTGCAAATATACAGTAGATCTTCATCATTAAATACATTGTGATGCTAATTAAATTGAGGGCGGCAACTTTTTAAAATGAGGTTGCAATGCCCCCTTTTGCACCCCTGTAGATCCGGGCCTGCCAGGCAACGCTTTCTTACCATTGATCTCTTACTAAGCTCATCCCTTCATCACAGAGCACCAGCAGCAAAAACATGGTGCGGCGCAGTGAAACTACGAGAGATTTCATTGCA
The DNA here is from genome assembly GCA_900303255.1 of Lesueurigobius sanzi. Taxonomy (NCBI): domain Eukaryota; kingdom Metazoa; phylum Chordata; class Actinopteri; order Gobiiformes; family Gobiidae; genus Lesueurigobius; species Lesueurigobius sanzi. The sequence goes on along the minus strand of OMNZ01014297.1, from coordinate 18,533 downwards.
AGACAACGTTTAGACGGTTAGCTGTAGTCTAAAACTAGTTCCCAACATTTGTAACACATTTCTAGCATCAGAATTATGGGATGATTTTATAAGCACCTACCACAACTGTCAGCGTCACTGTCATAGTAACGCTAACAAAAACTAGCCTGCCAGTGCTAGCTCACAAATGCTTTATAATTACATGGACAGTTGCTTTTCACAAATCACTGAATATACAAAACCAAGCGTTGCCATCAGACAGTTCCAGGCTATTTTACAGTCACGTCTCTTTGATATGGATAATATACAGTACTCTCTGGTTAAGGGAAGCTGGGGGATGGCCAAGTACAGGAACAGGGTTAAGGTGATGATGATGGCTTACACCAGGGGTAGGCAAGTTCGCTGTTTCATGGCGCCAGTGGTTCTTGGCGGCGGTGGCCTCTGCAGCTCAGGCTGGACACAGCTACGGGACTCGTCGGCCTGGGAGCCATCCGTCCATAGGAGTGGATCCCTTCCCCAGTGTGGTTCTCCGCGAGGTTTCTCCGTTTTGTCCCACGTGGTTTTCTTGAGTTTTTCCTTGCCGCTCGGGAGGGTCTAAGGATGTGGGAAACCCCAGGCTGACATTTCATTGTTTGATGCTTGATACTGACTCTTATACCGACCTCTGAGATGACTCCTGTTGTGATATTGGGTGTTACAAAAACTGATAGATTGATTGATTGAGGGCCGATATTCCTTCTAGCCACAAGACGAGGGGCCGAGCTTCCACATTTTGACCCATTTTTGATCATTGTTTTGTACAAATGGTAGTTTTTGGTTGATATAAATTCTAAACAAGGGGGATCTGAGAGTCCTCTCCCTGGAAGATTTCAAAGGAATCTGTCATATTGTCTCATTATATTTGGATTATTTAAAAGAAGTCATATTTTTCAACCCAACTCAGGGGCCAGAGAATACATGCTGAAGGGCCAGATTTAGCCCCAGGACCTGATGTTGCCTTCCGCTGTCTTACACTATTGCACTTTGGAATAAAACTTTAGCAAAAAGTTATATAGCGTTATGTAATTGCTCAACAGCATAAAATTAAATGAGTCAAACATCTAATCATTGTTTTATCGTCCAGGCCATTACCAAGAGCATAAAACAACACATTGATCCTCAGTTACGGGACATCTTTTATCATGAGGAGTCGGCAAAATAGCAATGATAGTTTAGACGTCAGACAGTTCTATAGATACTGCACATTCAAAATGCAGTTTCATTTCACAACTAGTAAAAAGTAAAGAGCCCCAACTGTCTACAAAGATTGTACAGCGATCAATCTTTTCCCTTTTTTGTTCTAATTTGGTAGGATCATTTGCTCATTTGGTGACTTTATTTTTGGCACATTCTCAACGTTTCAAGCATGCAGCGGTTCCGACAGAGTTTATTTCCCATTTGCATTTTTCGTCGGCAAAGGAAAGCCATCTGCAAAATGATGCCACAGAGATTCATCCTCTCGTGGAATATTAACTCGGCAAAATTAAAAACGAGCGGCTGACAGGTTAGCAGACAATTACTCAGGATGCCTGTGGAGTGCGTTAACAAAAGATGTGACGCTGGCAGCCTCGCAGAAAGAATCGGTAATGTTTTTTAATGGACCTCGTGTTTTGACGGGTTGGAAGACAGAAGAGTTGGTTAGGTGTCAAAATATATTCATTGTTGAAATTTTACAGTGGCGCGCCGGAGTTAAAACACTGCTCAGGGTTCTAGTGGAATATAAAAATGAGCTCTGTGTCTTTGTAGCTCATGCGGGTTTGCTTTAAAACTCGTAATTGGCTGAGTTTCGCCAAAGAAGTCACACTAAAATTTGAACAATGGCTAACTTTCCTGAAGATAGGGCATGCTCACACTGTTTTAAAGTGGCACTACAATATTAAAAATCTCCAATTGGCTGCTCCAGGTTTCTTCAGTCTACAGTCATAAGTCGTGCTTGTGCTCCAGGTTTCTTCAGTCTACAGTCATAAGTCGTGCTTGTGCTCCAGGTTTCTTCAGTCTACAGTCATAAGTCGTGCTTGTGGTCCAGGTTTCTTCAGTCTACAGTCATAAGTCGTGCTTGTGCTCCAGGTTTCTTCAGTCTACAGTCATACGTCAGTCGGTTTGTGTAAGATCTGTTTCTTACTGCAGCTTAGTTTTCAACTTAAGGGGAGACACTGCAGGCAATACTATATATATATATATTTTTTATTTTTTAGGATTTGAGTCCATTTGTTCTCTTAACACTTTCACCTGGAAACAAATAAATGGCCTAATATTCTCAATAAGGTGTTGATTCAACATTTTAACCACCACATTTTCCAGTCTTGTAATATTTTGAAGTTTTTTTCAGAGGGATTTTCCAATACATTTCCTGTACACTACCATTCAAAGGTTTGGGGTCACTTTTTATTTTGTTTTCAAGACTATTTATATTGTATGATTGTTTGGAGGCATTAAACTAGGAATGAACACATATGGAATTACCATATTTTCCGGACTATAAGGCGCACCAGCCAAAAAATACACAATAAAGAAGAAGAAAAAAAGTCGCACTGGACTACTGTATAAGTCGCATTTTTTGGTGGAAATTTATTTTACTAAATCCGAGACCAAGAACAGACATTTCATCTTGAAAAGGCAAGTTATAATAATAATAATAAACAGTCGCAGGACCAGCCAAACTATGAGAAACAGTGTGACTTATTGTCCGGAAAATACGATATAGAGGAAATTAAGAAAAAAAGTTGCAATAACTCTAACAATTTTTTAATATTCTATATCTTATAAACAGCCCTGAATGAGCTTCATTCGGTCATGACCTGAAATGGTTTTGAACAGTCTGTGAACTGAATTTCTGGTGACTACATTGTGAAGCTCATTGAGAAAATGCCAAAAGTGTGAAAAGAAGTAATCAAAGCAAATGGTGCGATCTTGATTTCATCTTTTTTGTTTAAAACATATATATACATATGTGTTCATGAATAAATCAAATGCCTTTGGTGAGAATCTACAAAGTAAAGAGTCTAAAGAAAAAAACATACTTCAAAAAGGGACTCCAAACTTTTGAGTGGTTGTGTGATTCCTTGTTTGCTTGAGTATTGAACCCCCAAAAAAACAATGAAAAGTGTATTTTGAGGCTTTTTCCTCACTACTAACAGGCTTATTCAAAAATTAAACAAGATACTCCAAATCCCCTCTAAAAATTATTTGTAACTAATGCGTGTAATGTATCCATTATTTAGATCTCTTTGCTGAACATAATAGGCAATTTGGCTATTTTTAATCTTAAAATTACTTTGATAAAACATAAAATGACTTTTAATACATGTTTTCCTCATATCCAAATATACATCACACGTTTCAAATTGATACCTCTACATTTATTTATTCCCCCCTGTTCCCCTGCAGTGTGTCATCTTAACACAAAGGCTGTATCCCTGGCTGCTCTCCCTGATTTAAGCACCGTGTCCCACAGCGGGTTGTCTAGCCTTATGCCCATGTACTGTTCTAAAAGTCATGTTCTACACCCCCCTGTTTCGAGATGAAAACGCACAAGTCTAGACGCTCTTTTTGGCCATGTTAAATTTATGGCGACTCCTGCTCTGCCCTTTGACACCGCGCCGGAAAGCCAAGCCGTCAACTTAAGTGCTGTCAAAAGCACCGTCTGTCAGAGGCAAAATGTCAACTCTGTGTGTCCATGTTTGAGTGTGCGCCGGTTGATAGGATTGACTGGAGGACGACTGAGAGCCAGCGGTTAATCCCCTCGTGCCAATGCACAGCAACATGGGCACGAGCGGGCCGACTTTGAGGAACTGTTTCAAGTGCTGTGGAGACTTTGTGCCAGAGATACAGGATTTTGCTCAGGATGTAGGGATCTATCCAGCGGTGGGTAGTAATGAAGTAGATTTACTTAAGTACTGTACTTAAGGAGAGTTTTTGAGGGTCTGTACTTCACTTGAGTAGTATTTCTGTTGACAACTTATTACTTTCATGTCACTACATTGTCAAACATTTGTAAAAAGGCTCTTGTTACTAACGGAGTGCAGACAAGTTGGTCGTGTCATGCTTTTTTCTCTGATTTAATAGCATTATCATGTCCACTCCAGAAGAGAAGGTGGCGTTGTGCAGGTGCATAATTCAATGCCGCAAGGTGTTAACTAATTTAGTCTGAATATACAGTATGTGCTTGTTTTTCTATTCTTTGCTCATTTATATCTGCACGAGTTAAACCAGAGTGAACTGGAAAAAACACAAATACTTCAGTACTTTCAAGAGAAAAACAAACCACTTTCTTGAGAAAGGCTTGTTGCTGGCATGGGAGAAACCAGCTATTGTTTTTTTTAATGATTTTAACATGCATTAGCTAAGCGAAATAAATCCTTTTTTAGAAAATGTAAACAGAGAATAAATGTTGTGGGAGGAGTGCCTTGTTTTTTTTTGTTTTTCTTTTGAATTTCTGTCGCCCGACACCAAAGAGCACCTTCCCCCGAAAAAGCTATTTTTTTGTGGTACTGACTTCCCAAGCAATTTGTTTCTACTTTAGAAAAAAAAAAGTAATTTAAGTATTTTTCCCACGGGGAAACTTTCACTTTCATTGCAGTAATATTTGAGCAGTAGTATCTGTACTGAAATGAAGTACTTCTGAATCTATCTCAGAATGATTTGTAATATACAATGTTACTAAATACATTTGCTATAGTACGCATCTTCAGATCGCTACCTTTCTTGTTATGAAACTATGACCCTGTATACGTACACACATATATTTAATTTGTAATGACTCGACAGCAGACCTCCACCAAGGCACTGTTCCCATCCTGCAATGGCAGAATCACAGTGCCCAAACCTAATGCTTTACCAATTAATTATGATGTCCTCAAACGATGTAGACGAAAGATATAGCCCTTGTGACCTTATATTGGAATATTAAAAACTAGCCTTGGATGCACAGCAATATGATTATTAGTGATGGGATGTATGTGGCTCTTTATGTGGCCCTTCAAAAGTCTGGCTCATTCTTATATCGATTTTTAAGATGCCAGATAGACAACACATATTATCTAAGCCAAGTAAAACAAAATCTGCCAGAGGAATAAGTTTTTATTTGCTATTAAAATACTGAAGTCATCTCTTTGCACTTACTATTAGAAATGTTTCATTATGAGTGCAAATATATGTAGTCCACTGGCTGATTTTTTTTACTTGACAAGTCACCATTACTGAAATTAAGACCAAATATACCGTGACATACTTTTATGCAGTGTGCTTGAGTTTGTTCAGGGTAAATCTGTGTAAAATTGACAAAAAAAGACTCATACACCTTAAAGACCTGTTCAAAAGAGCCGATTCAGTCATGAACGTCACATCACTAATGATTATTAAAAAAGCAGAATCCCTGATTATATCATTTCTAACATGAATCCTCAAATTGAGGTGTATGATTCTCTTTTATGGAAAGATAAAATGAAAATGATTTTTAATATCGAAAGAGTGGGCGCGCTCCAGTGGCTGCACACTGGAGCGTGCTGAATGTGTCCCACCTCTGTCACTCACTGTCGCTGCACACCAGGGACATGAGCCTGTCATCAGTTTGTATCCACCTTTGTTAGACGGCTCTTCAGGGAATTCCATTTAAATATGTCCAAGCTGTGTCCATCAGTCGCACAGTGGGCTCACAATCTCCTGGAACACTATTCTTTCATTCACTCCTGGACATGATGTTGCATTTTCAAACGTAACAATGACTCTCGTAGGCAAAAATTCTTCAGTCTTCATCTGTTTATAATTTATATTTATATTATAAACCCACAGCGTGCTCCAGGACTTCAGTAGCTGATGACGATCTTTGGAGTAAGATCGAAACGTCCTACACTTCAACTACAGAGCACAGATGAAGACTGAAGAATTTTTGCCTACGATGGACAACTCCTGTACGACTGAGAACCTTCACAAACGTAACAATGACTCAGACGTACAAGGTAAATAATGGTCCCCATAACAGGCCGTCCCTGACATGACGTGCTCACTGTATGTGCCACAACTTTTCAATATGACTCTGGGGGATGAGCAGGCTTTTTTGAGAGACCCTTATTTAAGAGGCGACACTGCAGGTAGAACTTTTTCACTTTTCAGGTTTCTCTTAACATGTAAGCTTTCACCTAAACTATACAATAAGGAATGTAGTTAAGGACTTTATGGGAAATTATAACTTCAATGACCATCAATTTTTCTCACATCGTTAGGGCAACATTTCCACTTTAGTAGCACCTACAGACTCCAAACTTACAATGTTGTACTTGACAATATTTTTGAAGGTTTATTCAGAGGGATTCTTTTCCCGATATTTTGCATGATTTGTTGAGTTTTGAACCCCAATTTTTTTCATTCACTAATAACTAGTTTATTCAGAAACTAAACAAGATATCCTAAATCCCCTCAGAGCAAATCTTTGTAGCTAAGTGTAGTTGTGCTCCTGTAAACTTGTAATAGAACATGAATGATAACACGAAAACAAATTTCACTCATGGTTAGTGGTTGCATGAAGCCATTTATTGTCAAAAAACCTGTTTGTTTACGTTTTTCAACTAGAAACTACCCAAATGTTCCCGATCAAAAGTTTACATATTGTGCATCTTGAAACAGACATCAATTTTGTCCTGTATTTCAGCTGAAGTAGTTGTTGAAGGTCATGTAAACGTTAGATCAGGGACATTTGAGTAGTTTCTGTTTCATTATAATTTCAAAAGAGTAAACTCAGTTCTTTGGCAATAAATGGCTTCGCACAACCACTAACCATGAGTGGAAAGAAATATTTTTTTGTGTTATGGATTTATATTCTATGAAAAATCTGCAAATGTGCATGTAAACTGTATCAACAAAATAAAACCAAGGCAATTCATACACATAGAATGCCTTTATATCTATATGAAAACATTACATGAAACATTGTTGTCCAGTAATATACAGCAGAAGTTTCAAATTGATATTACTAAGTAAATAAAAAGTCCCTATTCATCTGCAGAGTCTCGCCTTAATATAAAAGAAAATAAAGAAGAGAGCAATTACAGCCTTCCTTTATTCCCCGCTCTCCTCTTCTCAGCAGCCCTGTCATCCGAGGACATGTATTAATGGCCCCATTGTCTAACATGTGTCATATTAATCCAAATGGACAGGATAATCTATCCACAACAGCAAAATAATCTCAGTTGGGCCATAACAGCCCATCCCATCTCTACAGTGATATTCCATTTTCTGTAAAAACAATTAGGAAGACTTGTACCACTGTGTGCCACATCTGTCCAACGCCGTTCAGACAGGTCAGGGTAAAATGATCCCCGCAAAGCTCTGCTACTCCGGGGAATGACATCGAAATTGCAGCCAGATATAAGTACCCAACGAAGACACTTTCAAATAGAGCACTAATGGCTGCTGTCACAAACACGCGCTCCGCACCCGTGAGTCATATCCCATGAATAAAATAAAAATGGGAAAGGAAGATGCTGGTTTTGATAATATTCAGGGGTTAGCAACAGGAGTGGGGGAGAAAAGAAGGTTGATTGCGAGTAGATAAAAGCTTTTTCACTGACGTTATGAGAATGAGAATGCACTGTGTACAGACAAAGGAGGGTAAATTACACTGGTGCATGCACCTTTAGGAAAATGAGACTTCTTGCATGCGAAACGGCGACGATGTCATTCAAAACTAGGTCTAGTTAAAGCCACAATGCGGAACATCCCCAGGTACATAAACAAACATGTCAGCAATACAAACATGCACCCAATCACCAGCTAGACATCGACAATGGTATTTTTGTAGATGGTTATCCAAAGAAAGTATTTGGAAGACAATGTACTGCATGTATCAGTTGGATAGTGTTTTACTGACTGCTATCTGTAGTCAAAGCAGAGTAGCATCTCTACGGAGGCGAGCTGCTGATGTCCCATTCCCAGCAAAGTTATGAGTTCGGTCTGAGGAGAGGTTAGCCCGTTCACGCAAAGTATATCACACCAATAAAAACACTTGTAAAATTAAGTGATTGCTTGTGTTTTATCCTATTTATTGGGTGACGAGAACTGCCAAAGTGGAGTAAACAGATTTGACTGTGGTCTCTCGTTCGAAGGTACCCCAAAACTCGTTCGAACACAACTCGTTTGAACGTATTACCGAACTCGTTCGAAGGTGCTGTCGCTGCCCTGGCCGTCGGGAAGTTCCATATATGGGCATGCTCTGAGCCTCTGGAAACACATACTTATTGTTTTAAACTTTTTGTTATTATAACTTTGATTACGGCGATATTAAATGATATTCACGCACTTGTATGACAAAATTAAGCAAAAACTAAATGACTACTTTTAATTAAGCTAACCGTAGCATCGGCAGCTAACCGTAGCATCGGCAGCTAACCGTAGCATCGGCAGCTAACGCCGCGAGGCATTCAACTGACTCAAATTTCACTCTTCACGTAGTCACCTTACATTTTGATGATATAAAAATAAACAGTGATGCACAGAGAAGTGTCCCATCTCATCTGTCATAAGGCAATAAAATGAAGGGGCCATGTAAAATTTTTAATTCCTTCTACATTTTGACAATCAATGTACAGCTCAGACTCAGAGCCATTTTTCATTTAATTATTACACATAATGAAACAAAGCAAAACAACACAAAACACCCAATAGTACGCTCCCAAACACCAAGGTTTCACAGGAGGCGGAGAATTAACATAGAATAGATATTCAAAATGCTATAAAATGAAGAGGCTACGTAATACCAGAGTCTATACTTCACGAAGCATCACACGCAGGATTTAAGAGACATAAGGGAGGAACTTAACTTTGGCAGTTCTGCGTTCGCGTATTTGTCCGTGTTTTTGAACGACCGAGATTTGTCGTGCGTCACAAAAAGTGCAAAAAGTACGGAAATATCTCACCTACTTTCATCCATCTGGACATGTCGGAGATGCACTTTTTGGAGAGCGAACAGCTGAGCGTGCCCCGGAGTCTGTCGCGTGTTCGCCAGCCCGGAACGCTCTTAGGTTCTCGGTGTGTAAAATATTTTTATCTCACCTCTGAGCATTTGTCATAACCTCCATTGTAGTAGCGCATTCTCACGTTCAGTGCTCCCAGGCTTTGTGCCAGCTGCGTGGGGCGTGGGGATTAGGAGCCTTAAGTAAAACACACAGACGAGGAACCTTTGCATTCCCTTGTCACTTTCGTGTACTGTTCTAACAATCTCAAATGATATCTTTCAAATGAATATAGTATAGTCATCGCTGAGGTCATCTGAATGAGGATTATATATTTTCGGCAAACAGAGCACAGAACTATAGTTAACAAAGAGAGAGAGAACTTAACAAAGAATATGCTAGAGTTGAGATTTAGTTCACAGTAGTAATAATTGTGTGACATCAAAATCAAATCCAACTAAAATGGTAATAGCTGTTGTATCTGGTTAGCTTACCTTTTCTAGAGTAGCGATAGGTTGTGTTCACGTGACATCGACATCACAACAATCTAATGAGCCTTTAGTATAAAACTGAGGTGAAGGGCAGCTCAAAATGATGGGGTCAGCCCGGTGTTCCCCTGCCAGACCTGTTTTTGCTGCGTGTGTTCCAGGGTTACGGTTAGGGTTAGGTTTAGGTTTAGACAATAAGGGTTAGGGTCAGGGTTAGGGTTAGGGTGCTCATGTTCCCCGGTCAATGTTCCCCCGTCAATAGACGTGGGGGAACACCGGGCCCGGGGGAACATAGTTGCGCATCCAAAATGATATGGTGCTCACTATTGTAAATGTCTAAATGCTGATTTCTAGTCTTAGTTTATTGCTAATTTCCCTAATCCCCGGGCCAATCCACATGAAACTTCAAAGTTCAACATCTTCTCTGTCAGCACATATGAACTATGGTCTAATTATTTCCTCATAAATCTGTCCAAAAGTGATGACAGTATTCAAAAACATGTGTGTGATGTTGGCCAGTAGAAAGGACTTTCAGCCATAAGAATAATATGGCAGGTTTGTGAATCCAATCGCTATCAAATGATGATCAGGGAAAACATTTCAGATGTGTTAGCACCTGCCCTCCAACTGAAATTGAATTCTATAACATGAACGCAACGCTATAACAACTTGCCTGCTAGTTCTTGATGATGTATATATCAAGTACAGGGCCTTTAACACATACTGCAATCATCATCCATAACGACATAAGGTAATCCACAGATTACCCGTCCCCAATAAACTCCCGATGACCCTGTGCGACTCCGCGTACGAGCCGAGTGTTTGCATATTTACTCTGATCTGAGTTGCGACAACAGCAGCGCGGCTAACTAAGCCTGTGCTCCTCAGAGGATTTGATCTCGGGGGAGGGACTAAGACGAGTGCGGCGAGGGACTTACGCCGATCATTGTCCCTCCAGAAACAGATTAACCATTTTAAACGCAAACGTGACGCGAACTACTACACCGGGCCTGCCAACCAGCGCTCTCCTGGCAGACTCTCGCGAGGCACAGGACGGCTCTAATTGTTTATCTCGATGGCAGGCTCCTCCGTCTGAGCGCCGTTGTTTTCTCGCTGGGGGTGCAGTCGCTGGGGTGACAATCAAGAATGGTGTGTGCCGAGCTCCTAATGAAACACATAGGCGCGCGAAGAGGCAGTGCGGCTGATTTCGATAGTTATTAGGTGAGCGAGCGGGAGATGTGGGGGCCGCTTTTCAGTCGGGGCCACTTCTCTCTCTCTCTTTTTTCTTTTTTCCATGGGGGAATGAGGTGACGAAAGACCCAGCGCAATGGGAACGAGGTGGCACCGCTTCAGAGAAAATAACACTTGAAAAAAAAAAGTGGGGCACGAGGTTGCGGAGATTGGGGTCCTAATGTGGAGGCCTCATGGGAACATAATATGAGGGGGGGGGGGGGTTGGGATTTGGGATAGTGTCAGGGCGACCACTAATAATCTACAGAACTGTGTGAGATAAGAACGCTAAAGCCAAGAGGGGGGATGGTGGCGTTGGAGAAGATATGGGGCTATACGCTCTACGGCAAATAATGAAAAGGCTCGCAAAATAATCCCGCTGTTGCTCATAAAAGGCACAGCGATACTAGGGAGACATCTTTTCAAATAATATCTCGGCTTTTCTTTGTGGATTTCTAAGGCTGTGTAAACAACATTTTGTGCCGCGTGTGGGTTCTAGTTATTCGCTATGGGCTTGTACTTTCTCAGTGCTCGCAAATAGCACCGCCGTTCTCATGTGTGATGTGCATTATGCATGAATTCTCCGCTTTGGAGTGTCGGGGGGAAATTGGCTACGGCGGTTACAATGAAAAGCGGGGAGTAAGTACGGCATGTATATAGGCATGATATGTGTTTCCAGAGAAAATTGCGTAATGCTTCCCAGGAAACAGCGCGGAGATGTTCTAGCCTCGCGTGTTCCTTGGGAGGGGACATCCCGGTACACTTGTCTGACTCGGGAGGACCATTGTGAAGTTCTTCATGTTCCTTTACGCACACTTTTTTCTTGGAACTCATTACTGCCACCCGTAAGGTTACTGTTCAGTGGCAGTTTACTCAAATATGCTCGCTGGGTCACTGCTGATTTGATGTCACGCAATGTGCAGGAAGGCGAAAAGAACATCTCTGAGTATCCAATGATCATAGACCTCAACGGGGGACACAGTGGAGGAGAGAATACTAACTAGCTAGATCCCTGTTTCCCTTGCAGCTGTTGTCATAGCAACGATAAACAAATGTCTAACTTTTGGTGGGAACATCAGAAATAAACGTATTTTATTGTCTCAAATGTCATTCCTCTTGTTCTTGCAGCTTAAGCCACAACAGGACCACATTTTCTACTTGAAGTTTTACACTTCAATCGCTAGTTTTAGTTTAATCGTATTTCTCTTGCTCACTTCCTGCCTCCATTGATGATGTCACTAATGATGTAAGCAGTGAAAGGGTGTATTCCGTTACTTTGTCCAATCAGGGTACTGTGTTCTGAATACTTAGAATATTTTAATATTGATTTGCGTTATATTTACATGTATAAATGTACGTATACTGTATGTATGTTTAAATACTGAGCACAGTTGAAAACGTGGGCTACACGCTTGTTGGTCCACCTGTTATGAACTTATTTACCAACATTATGAACGCAAAAAGCACATTATAAATGCTTTCTCTTGATGTCATGAAACAAAAGTTTGATGATTAAGTATCACAATGTATTCCTTTGCATTTAGAAAAGTAACTGTACACTGGAGACACAGCAGGTGATTATATATTTTTTTAATGTTCAGGTTTTGGGCTAGTTTGTTCTTAACAGATAAATGTTTACGTGGAAACAAATACATTTGTTTAACGTTCGAGTAAACCTAGCGTTCATGCCACCTTCATTTCCGGTTCCGGTTAGATAAGATAAGATAATCACACAGGGGGGGTGCAAAAAAAGTCAGGCAATGTCAGGAAACGCTTCACGTTAGCATAGCATACTTAGCAAACTTAGCCTCGTCGTTGTGGATGTAACTCAATGCATTGAGTTACATCCACAACACTACGAGGGTAAGAAGGCCTCATGCATACTCTATGTATCGATTTACATACTTTACGTATCCAGTTACATCCACAATTACTAGGCTAAGCATGCTATGCTAACAGGAAGCCTTGGAACCGGAAATGAAGCTAGCTCTAGCTTGACTTGAATGTTATGCACAGTCAATTATTGCACTGATTCAACATTTCGCCAAAGAAAAAGGGAAATTGTAAATTCAAAGGTAATTTTCTTAATACAATGGCTCTATCCATATAAAAACTATTTAAAAAGTAGTAAAAATATAAAAATTTAACGTTTTCAGATTTGTGTTACTGGGCTACTATTGAAGATGTTTCACTAAAACAATCCAGTGGCATGGGAACCGTTTTCCATGTTGGAAAACTCCTAAGTAAATAGTTACAATGGATGAATCATGCTGTGGAACAAGAAGAAGCACTCCACTTTGCTAAATAGAAGAAAAAAGACAGCAGGAGTCTGACGAACCGAGCTAATTACAATATTCAATTTCGAAAACTGCTCTTAAAAGGAAAACTTGCGCAACACACGTTCAAACAGTCACTGAGAGTGGACATCCTGTTACACTTTCACCGATGCACTCCAGCGGCCCGACACACTGGAAGACCCTGGGAGTCCACACATGAGCGCGCAAGGCATGTCCCTCTTTATTTACCCTGCCACGGCTATTGTGACGGAGCTCAAACTCTCAATTCAGCCCTCTCATAATGAGGCCATCACCGTGAAGCCAAGTTAACAGACACGCATTCATAGCGCCGAGCCACCGAGTCTCCTCAAGAAAGTCCTCCTCTGGCGCTGGCCCCAGAGCGAGAGGCTTGGATGCCAGGCGAGGGTTGGCCCCTAGAATTCCCTCTCGCGCTTTTTAGCCCCCGGCACACTCTCGGAGATTCCCAGCGTTCCAGCCAGCTCCGGTTCGAGAGAGAGCTCCTCACTGTACCCGCCGCTAACACCGCTGGGTCATGAGTCGCGCTGGCATCTGTTTAATCATATGTTTGCCTGGGCGAGCTGGAGTATAAATGCAGAGAGTCCTGTTATAGCGCGGTGATGTAATGTTTTGGACGCTTTGGGGGTTTTCCTCAGGGGGTTGGTTAGCGTGTCAGTGGGGAAATCTTGCGTGGGTTTCTGGTGAGATGTGAAAATGTTGTCATGAAATAAAAATAGCCTGGTAAAAATGCAGTAAGAATATAAGAAAAACAGGAGTACAGTATGTCATTTAGAGACTGGATGTAGAGAATGAGACTTTGAGCACCCGAACGAACCTAGGAGCTCTGTTGTCTGGGGCATTATGCTCCTGGTAGGGTCTCCCATGACAAACAGGTCCTAGGTGACGGGTCAGACTAAGAGCAGTTCAGAAGCCCCTCATGACCAGAGACCATCGAGGCTGGTTACGTCGCCCAGAGGTGAAGGAGTGTCATGGGGCCGTCCTCCCTTGGACCCACCACCTGCAGGAGGAGCCATAAGGGACTGGTCACTGGTGCAATGGGACCCAGGCAGCTTGGACTGCTGCCCCTGTTACCCATCAACGGATAAGAAAAAGAAGATGGATGGAATTAGACTAAAACTGTGACCAAATTCTCCAGATATGTTTGTTGAGAGATGAAGCTAAATTAAAATGAAAAGAATGGATTAAAAACATGTGAACTTCAGTGACAGTTTGTAAGAGCCTAATATCATTACATTCACTGCCAAATGAACAGATCTGTGCTTTGTTCATGTGGGAGAATCTCCATGAGACACAGAATGTCATTAAATATGTTCTAATACAACAGAAATCTAAATTTCTTTCTGATTTAGTTGAAATTTACATCATCAGCTGACAGCTAAAACTCAATTACATTTTCTTCAAAAGACTAAGCTCAGAATGAAACAGAAGGAAACTTAATTACAATTAATTGCCAAAATGAACACTGATCACAAAAACAAATAGACCTTAGGCATTGATCTTGGAAAAAAACAAAAAAAATGTGTCAATTCTGACTAAACTCCACATTCTGTTTCTCACATTGGATTTAAGTGAAAATATTTTGTGTGGTTGATGAGCCATCTTCCATTCCATCTACTGTGAATCCTCTAAGCTGTGCTTTGGGCTAAAGCACAGATATGCAAAACTAGTAATCCTGTACAGTGCCAATGCATAATTCATGAGTATTACAAACTATCGTCCAGGGAAGACAAATATTAGAACTTTTACAGATTGAATTCAAATAAGGTCTATGCATGTATGCTATCTACTGGTAATACCCCAGTTAGTAAACATTTATACAACACAAGTCTTAAAATGAAGATAAGAATACAACTAACTTTTTGTTGTGTGGATAAAGATCCACTTCCCCTGAGGATATTTTGATTACAAGCTTTTTGCAGCTATTCAGTATTTCATCCCAAGGGGCTGGAGATACAGCTATTTAATGCATGCGGGATACATATATGACTACATTAGCTGAAGGGGTGTTTGCATTACATTATATCATACATCATTTCAATTCAGTGAGAAAATCCTAATCCTTGTTCTCTTGTATCTCCAAAAAATTAATATTCACCAAACATGTAATTATTGATGACATGCATTATGCATGTACAGACCTGTAGCTTTGTGGCCAAAAGAGGGTGGAAATGAGTGTGCTCAGGTGAATTATATTAAAAACAGGCTTGTGAATAGGAAAAAAAAAATATTCAATACAACTAGAGATTCAGAGATATGAATTTGAAACTGTTATAAATATGAGAAGTACCAATAAGAAATGACTGATATAATATGAGAAAGAAATGGCCGAAAATGCCTATATTTTTGGTGACGAAATCTGAATAATGGATACAGCCAGGTTTAAATGTATAGATTTATGTTGCTATATTAGTTGCAATGATTATTTCAGAGCGGGATTTTGGATATCTGGTTGGTAGTTGGTTATTAGTTTAAAAATAAATCACATTTTCCTTTGTTGTATGGGGTTCAAAACTCAATCAATCAGGCAGGAATTGGATATTGAAAAAATAATGCCACACTGGAAAGCTTGATGTCTGTAGGAGCTGCTAAGGTGAAAATTTGATTGCAAGAGTGTAATAATAACCTAATTTTAAGATTTTCAGGTTTTGTCATTTCTGTTCTTGTCCACTCGGATGTCTTTTTCCGCTGGTTTCTCAGAGAAAGCTAGAAATAAATCTCAAAATTGACCACTGCATGAAAAACAACAAGCCTTGGATATACCGTATGACTCACAGCGGTTTCAATATTGCCACATATAAAACTTTACAAAACAAATATAACCAAAAATCATATGACGAGGACTTTCAACGGATCTCAGAGGGTAATTGTTCACACTGAAAGAAGTGACGCAATCCAGTTTTCTGGACGGGTGACTCAACTTTGCATGCCTCGCTGCAAACAACATAAATATGCTAATGACATCTTTTGCTGCCCATATGAAATGCCGGCTTGTCACGCTAACAAACGGATAAATTATAGATGCACACCACTTTACCTAACCACCGTCTCCCTCTCCTGCTCTTCCTCTTTGTCTGTCAGAATGCGATGCGCTCGGAAACTCAAGACCCGGCGGCGTTGGGTGTGAAACCGTATCCGTCTCTCGGGGGGCTTTCGGCCATTTTGTCGAATTTGCATCTTAACAACCTTTTCGCTGTAATTGAAAAAGTGGTGTCAGAGCCAGGAGTCTTGATCTCTGATATGGTAATTACCTTCCGTTTATGCCCACAGACTGTGCGCTTAGATCCTGGGCGCGCTGACTTTGAGGAGGGGAAAGCATAACGACCCGCATATGCCTTGTTTCTCCAACTGGGGGGTGGTGGGCTATCGAAATACATCAAAATACGTTCAGTGGCGCTTTTTCATCTGCGGTTGCCATGACTGATTACGAAATCCGGTAAAGTTGTCTAATCTTCGAACTGGGAAGGGAGATGAAAAAGGGTAGGACGGGGGCATGAGGGCGGAAGGACAGGGGCACGGAGCTTTTATGTGGTTCGGGAGCAGCCTGAAAATAGGTTCCAGACCTAAACGCCGAGGCCTGCACACTGAGCCTAATTCGAAAGCGTTTGATGACATGCTACTGGTCTGGTGCGGTTAGGGGGGGGGGGGGGGGGGGTTTTTGGGGAAAAAC
>OMNZ01014277.1:1920-30310 GCA_900303255.1 Lesueurigobius sanzi | reverse complement strand
GCTGCAGTACATTCAGAACGCTGCTGCTCGAGTCCTGACTAGAACCAGGAAATATGACCATATTAGTCCAGTGCTCAGGTCTCTGCACTGGCTTCCTGTCGCTCAGAGAATAGACTTTAAAACAGCTCTGCTTGTTTTCAAGTCTCTTCAAGGTCTAGCACCAAAGTACATCTCTGACATGTTAGTGCCGTATGAACCATCTCGGGAGAACCTCAGGGTTTAAGAACCACAGGGAGTGGTCTCCTGCTGGTTCCCAGAGTCAGGACTAAACACAGTGAGGAAAATCTGGAACAGTCTGCCAGAAGGTGTGAGACAGGTGTTCAAATCCAGGCTGAAAACAGTTTTTTTTAACTGTGCGTATGTCAACAGAAATTTTGTTATCTGCACTCTTCGCGTTTAATGTAATTAGTTAATGATTATATTTGTTTATTGATTGATTTTATCTGCTTTCTTGTAATTTTATGAAATTGCACTTTGAATTGCCTTGTGTGTATGAATTGTGCTCTACAAATAAATTTGCCTTGCCTTCTTCAAAATGAAGGACAACCTTCAAAATTTTCTGTCAGATCTCAAAATAGTCATTGACAATGAGAAGAGAATTTTCAGTTAAAGTAACCTCTGGTTTGACTGCACTGGCCACTGATCTGTGGTCCTCCATGCCATATACAATTTAATATGGGACCCACGATGAAAAATGTTTGGACACCCCTGCAGTAGATTCTTGTATTTTATTCTATTTATTGGGTAAAATCCAGTGTACCAGTCGCCCAAGAAATGCTCTCTTATTATGCAAAACAATTAGAAAAAAGGAATCACTATTAGCTGAAGTTATGCCCTCTCATGTAATCTGTGTAAAACCAATCAAAATCTACCCATTTGAGTTATCTATCTATCAACAACTCAATGGTAAAGTGACTTCCTTGGAGATGTAATAAACATTTCCATAATTACCAATGTTTTACAACGGTCTTATTATCCCTATTGTAAATGTACGTTTGCATTGACAGGGATTATAAATAGAAAGCTAACAGTAAAACTAACCTCTCTCCATATCATGATCATAAAAAATGGGTCAAGGATCATTATAGTCAACAGATGGCAATAACAGCGCAGGTCAGTGTGCAGACCGTGATGATGGCGGCGCCGTGCCTTTTCAGACCAGGCTATCTGTTGACAAGACGAGACAAATCCCCATAATGCCACACAACGGATCAAGATGGCTGTATATGGTGAGAGCTTTGGCACAGCTATGAGGCAGCTGTTTCGATGATGGCATAGATTAGGAGGAGAGAGACCCCCCACTACGTTAACCATCCAGCAGTAATAGATGTCCGGATGACCTACATAAACAACATGTCCACCCCGCCCCCCAAGTCTTTCTGAAACAGGTAATGGAAGGTTTGGGGCCGAAAATTGACTTTGTCTCTCTCTACAGCATATCTTAGTTCACATAAATAGTGAGTGGTTTAGTGCAATGGTTCTCAACTGGTACGGCGTCGGGACCCAGCATCGATACAAATTAGTTTTATTCTTATTGTTCAAAAATACAATTTTCACAGAAAAAACAAAGAACCACATATTAAAATCTTTTAAAACATGTTGCTGTTTTTTTTTTTTTACACGCGTATTGGCTCCAACAAAGCCTTTCTCAAGAAGCACAATTGAAAAATGTTTTTGAATTGTTCTTGAATTTCAATAAATGTTATGCCAGAAATAAAGATAAGAGGCTACAGCTTTTTAATTGGAAAATTTAGTAGGAAAATGTGTGTAAAATTGACCAAAAAAAGGGGAAAGCATTAAATAATACTGTAATTTATTTATTTATTTATTTGATATGGACATAAGAAGAGCATTGGATGGACCAGATGCATTGTTTAAAATTGGCAAGACTGCTAATTTCCAACACCTGTCCATCTGTAAAGCTGAAGTTATTATTATCAACAGAACTCATTCTAGCAGATAAACGTTTTAAGAAACTTCCCCAAAGACCCACTAAAAATGACTCACTTTTGGCTCCCGACCCACCAGTAGAGAACCGCTGGTCTAGTGTGCTACAATAACACAGTATAGAGAGGCAGAAGAAGGTTCATTTTAATGCTGAAATGGGAGAGTTAGGTGGTTTTATGGTGCTCTGGGGGAGGATGTGTGGTGGAGTTGTTATTGCTATTTTGGGCCTTTTCAAAGGTGACGCTATATTTTGAGCAAACTGCCCTGTAGCCTTGTATTTACTCAAAAAAAACTAGCACATTTTCTCTGGTAAGTCGGCTATCTCTCTAACAAGTAGGGCCAGTAAGATAACAAGTAGGGCTGCATAATAAACAATACTGGTAGCTCAGTGGTTAGCGCTCGTGCTTCACAGCTAGAAGGTCCCGGGATTGATCCTGGGCCAGGACAGAGCCTTTCTGTGTAGGTTTCCTCCGGTTTTTACAATAGATTAGGATGAATGAGAGTGAGTTGAGAATGTGGGACAACGGACGGAAATGAGCCCATGGCGAGTACAATCCGGAGTGGCGTGTTTACATGCATTCTCATGTGCATGCTGTCCCAACCAAATAAACAAAAGTGAAGCAGTATCTGACTATCCGTACTGCAAGAAGCCACAATACATCATTAAATCGCTCAAATCTGACTGAGATGAACACATTTTTGATCAGATTTTATGCTAAATAACAAAAAAAATGCATGGAACATTTTTTTGTTTTTTGCCATCTTTTGACACAACTTGCAGAAGCACAAACTACTTATGATTTGAGTTTGAATTGTCGTGTTGAAACGGTTAAAAGTAAAATACAAAAAAAAAAAAAAAACCTGTTTTATAATAATAATATCATATCTCACCTCCAAGCATAAGTGCGCTGTCTGGTGGAGGTCGTTGTATTGGAGGACATGTCCCTAGCCACATTGCCACCATGTCTGACCTGTTCACCAGAGAGAGCCAGCTGGCTGCCTTTGTGGCTGGACGCGAGCCAGATGTGGCTGTGAGAGAGAACTTAGCCTCAAGCAGAGCTGAGCCGATAGAAGTGGGCTTTGCAGAGGGGCCAAGTGTGTGGCATTTTGTTGCAAATGCACAAGTGCGCGAACAGCCAATGCATGACAAGCAGACGTCAGTGGAAAAGCCGATGACCAGACCATGCTGGGACTGTCAATAACATTGTATGTGGACGTTCTGACGCCTTTTAGAAACTCAAATAAAACATTGATCATGAAGCTGCTTGGGAAACTGAACAGGCACACACTTGCACAAAAAAAGAAAACCATCATTAATCATTCATCAACGCAACTTAGCCAAGGCAAGGATACACAGTTAACAGGTCTGGTAGGTCTTCTATGAAAAATAATCAACAAAAACCCAGAGTAAATCTCACATATTATCACTGAGGAGAGAAAATTAGACATTAACCTCAATGCACTACATAAATTACACAAATAAACCTGGCATGTTCACTCTCTCAGCCTGCACCATTTTCAGCCACTTAAAGACCCAGTTCATCCATGACAAGGCCTTTCTATGGTCTCTGTGCGAGACGAGAGAATAATAGACTGCAGAGGAAGAGCGGGGAGAAAGCAAATTGAATGAGTCAGTCATATATAAGCAGCATCGTTTCAAGACTATACTGTGGACCTGAACAATTTGGGGGGAAAGTCTTTTACAGTCTTAGATAATCTTTCAAAATTACGATCTATGTTTTGAAGTACATGTCCAGTTGTTTGTGTAGTAGTTTACTTTTCACTGAGGGACAGATATTTTAGAAGGGCTAAATCTAGGACAAAAACAAGGACTACACACAAAATCAGGAGTAAATCAAGAACTAAACCAGGACTAACCTAACTCCAACCTAACTCAGGACAAAGCCAAGGCCAAATGGGTCTAATGCTGGAGTAAACCACATCTAAAATGAGGACCAGGACTAAACCAGGGATAGACCATAAGTCAGGCCAAACACTAGGTCTCATACAGAACGTAACAAGACAGTTACTACAGGTATGCCTCTAAACTAGGACTTGATGAAGTCTGAACTGAACCAAGACCTCAATGCTTCTCAAACAGGAGCCTCTGGCCCAGCACTCTGCTCCTCACAGCTGTGCGGACAGAGCACCTGCACAAACCCATGTCAACATGGGTCAACATGGGTTTGTGTCCCGGCTTCAACAATGTGCTGAACATCTCTCCCTACTCCTCACCTCCTTTCACCCTGTCCTCACTCAGTCGTACACAGTGCATATTTTAAATACTTAAAAATACTGTCAAATGCTAGTTGTAGGTCAGAATGACAGATACTGTTTAGAATGACTGTAATGTAAACTTACTTCTGAAGTCTCTGAAGACGCAGTAGAACTGCCTTATCCATCAGATAATATGAACACAGACTGTACCACAGCAGCAGGGTAAAAACAGAGCCTAGTCATTAAACTGGAGCTGAAAAAAGATCAACATGTGCCCTGGGCACACAGCCCACTCAGGCTTTGAGGATGTTTCTGAAGTGTAATTTTGTTGCCAACTGTCCTTGTGTAGCCCAAACATTTTCTTCCTTCAAACCCAAATGTGCAACACGCCCTGTACAACACTTCTGTAAAACTGTTTCTCTTCCTCTGGAGCTTCAGGCTGTTTCATCTCCACAAACACACTTCTGAACACACACACCACAGTTAAAAAACAAAACACCTTTTTTGTTATTTCTCAATCATACTTTTTAAATGTATTTAATTTATTTTTATTTTAATAAAGAAATATATGAAGTAAGAATCAATCTTGTTTATATACAGTAAATATGACAGAACTCAGCACAATAGCTAATTTTCATCCATTGCCCTCAGGTAAGGACAATAAACATTCAACAAGACAACATATAGAATACATAATACAGAGTTCACTGACAACATATAGTTACAATAATCCCCCCAAAAAGGATAATCTATCTGTGAGTGAAGGACTAGTTAGTCTTCAACCAATGTTTGAGTTTAAAAGTTAAGAAGGTGCCACAGTTTTTGACATGGATTTGAGTCAGATTCATTGATGTAGGACGGCTATGGCACATCCCTTAAAAAAAAAAGACAGTCATTCCCACTGGCTGCACACAGAGCCAGGAGCTTACCTTTCACCTGAGCTGCAGCAGACTCCACATCCAGAGGCCTTAGTGGGAGCAGCTGTCTCACCTGCAAAGACAACACACACTGTAGTTTCACTTTAACAAGACCCACACACAGGGCTCCCTGCTCTGCTCCTCCTAGTCACACAGTCACTGAGGGTGGAGCCTGTCAATCCTGAGAGAACTGTGAACATGTCTCCAGGCAAAACGAGCTGTCTGTTTGCCTCCTGAAAACACAGCACTGTCTTTCATGTTATTGACTTAATAAAAGACTTGTTACAGCCACAAGCAGTCTTTCAAACCAGAGGAAACAGGTCAACCAGAGAAACTGTGTAAATGACAAATAATACTGTCTTAAGGAATCTATTTAGGTGGCATGTTGAACACTGTAAATGTACCCTGCTGCTGATGCAAACCTGTGGAGGTGATCTATGCAGGCTGAGAAATCACAGATCTCACCTGAATCTCACCAGAAAT
Organism: Lesueurigobius sanzi; assembly: GCA_900303255.1. Lineage (NCBI taxonomy): Eukaryota > Metazoa > Chordata > Actinopteri > Gobiiformes > Gobiidae > Lesueurigobius > Lesueurigobius sanzi. The sequence continues at coordinate 24,746 of OMNZ01014277.1, read as the reverse complement.
TCACCTTGCAGACAAAGTTATCTCTTTGCCCCTCTCAAGCAAAACTGTGTATCTAGTGCTGAGCGATATGGCAAAGAAAATCATCATGATTTGTTTATCATGTTGATCAATCACAATTTTACATTCAATTTTATTTTTGTTATATTAAAACCACATAATCTAGCTTGCTCGATTATGATTCATGATAACAAACAAGATACATTTTACATAAACCTTAGCTTAAACAAAAAATGAATGCTTTCCACTTCATTTAACACACATAAATATTTAATTGTCCTCCTCCAAACTCAAAACCACACTGTTACAGCCGCAAAATTGAATGCTTAATCTGACGATTAAAAAGCAGCATGATGATTATTGAAATTGACTATGATTTCGATTAATTGCCCAGCCCTAGTGCGAATAAAAGAAAACCTGTGAGTGCCAGTCAAAAAAATGTGACAAGCAAACTACACCACATCATGCATCGTGACCGCCCTTGTCTGCTCTTAAATACAATACACAGCAGGCTATGCTGTCCAAAAGTCTACAATTAATTTGTAATTTTTATTATGAAAACAGACACATTAGCAATTTCTGGAACATATCTGTATTGAAGCAACATGTAGACACAGCACATGTGCCTTTAAGCCTATTCTACTGAGCAACAGAACAGGCCATAACACTCGAGTGTGAGCTAACCTAAATAAGAAGTGAACTGAGAGAGATTCTGTGAGCTGACAGCGCTAACGGGAACAAGGAGTGGGGGCTGGTGCCGTCTCAGACCACAGCCAGAAACCGTAAGGAGCAGGTTATAAATACTAACATGGTCATACTGTATATGTGCATAGCTCTGCACACAGTCCACTCACATACCCAACACAAGTCTGGTAGAATTGGCTCGTTTCCCAGACCATAAAGGGCCAAAGCCAGGACTCATTTACAGTTGTGTCACAGGCTCAATTAGAGCAAACAATAGAAGAGGTGCGATAATGACTTCAGGCTAGAAGCTTGTGCTCGACTGGAGAACACACAGCCCTAGATAGATTCATTCACCCCGTGAAGGGCAATTAACTGCTAAAGACAGGCAGGATAAAACTTTTTTTTAAAGAGTTTCTTCAGACAAGCTGAGCAGCATAACATTTCCATTTATTTGACGTTTATATAACCAGGAAAGTCTCCCCAGAGAGGACCCTATTGTAGGTCCATTATTGTCGGACGATTATTTTTACGATTAAAGGTGCATGGAACACTTTTTGCCACATGAAGCTAAAGTGACGCAGTTTGAGGACGTCTTGATAGAGTAAACTTAAAAGTAATGTCTGTAGGATGTTCTTTGTACAGGTTTCACATGTCATTCCTCATTTGAAAGCTAAGAACCTCTAAAATTCAGTCTAGGATTGTGAAAGTGAGAGCGAGAGAGTCCTATTTATCAATAGAGGTACCATCGTTTTTCACAAAATATACAAAATTTTGATGTAATTCTTACTCTGTCTGACAACAATTTCAATAATCCATTAGTTGTTTCAGTCCTACCCCATTGTACATGTTTTTAGTAGAGGAAGCCGGAGCACCCAGAGGAATAACCCATGGAGACAAACATGCAAACTCCACAAGTGAGAAACCACCAGTTTCAATTTTGTTGCGACAATGCAGATTCCGTATTACATTTTTCATTTCCAATATTCCCTCTACATCACCAATAGGCAGACAAACGTCACCAAAGCCAGCCAAATGCAGTCACTAATTATGTTTGTCCTGTGGCTGTCAATAGCCTCTTTATGCATTACCTGTTCTGGAGAGACTGACCTGTGTTCAACCCTGGACAGGCAGACAGAGCACCCCTTCTCACAAACTAGTCCTGGAGGCCCTAGATAAGCTTTAGATTCTTTAACCAAATATAAGTGTAAATAAATATGGAGTTATAATATTGGATTACAAATACTACTTCCAATCTTATCGTCGGGCAAAGATAAAGAAGCTGGGACACAAGCTCTAGTAGGAGGCCACTCACTAACATGTTAAAACAAAATAGCATTCTGTTGGAGAAAGAACGCGATGTTTGAAGGCCGAGACAGCGGACATCAGGGTGCATTAAGCAGCTCCCATGTTGTGAAACTGGAGAAAGGTTGATGCGGTCTGGCTTGCTTTCGAAGAGGCTGCTGCTGGCACAGACAGCCAGTGTCATAAGTTTCCTTTTAGTGTAACCCAAGACAGCGGCCCTTTCTCCTGTCACATCTCCGGGCCGCTCACCGCAACGGGAGAAGGAAAAACCTTGAAAGAAAGGAGTCATGTTCTGGATTGCTTTGGCCCAGATCAACAATAACGTCCCTACGGCAATCTTCCAAAACATGACCTGAACTTTAAATATCTGCCAACGTGCGTAAAAGTGTATTAGTGAACTGATCATAGGGCAGATGTTGCTAGGGTACACAATTTTGGGGGGGAAATGTAATTGGTTTTTATGTTTAACACAGCTCTGAGCTCAAATACTGATCTCCACTCACTGCTTATACTGTCAGGATTAAACCAGACCTAAACCAGGAGGAAACTAAGTCTATACCAGGTCTAACATTGGACAATATCATGGACTGAATCTGGATTAAACCAGAACTAAACCAACAAGTAAACCAGACTAATCAAGACCCGGCCCCAGATAAAGCGGAAGAAAATGGATGGATGGATGGATGGATGAAATCAAGGGAGGACCAAACTAAAAAGGACTAAACCAGGGACAGAGTGAAACGATGATCACCCTGGACTAAACCAGGACTAAACCCAGGACTAAACCCAAGAACTCAATCAGGAATAAACTGGGTCTAAATCAGGTCTAACATTGGACAATATCCCAGACTGAATCTAGATTAAACCAGAACTAAACCAACAAGTAAACCAGACTAAAGCAGAGACTGAAATCAAGACCCGGCCCTGGATAAAGCGGAAGAAAATGGATGGATGGATGGATGGATGGATGGATGAAATCAAGGGAGGACCAAACTAAAAAGGACTAAACCAGGGACAGAATGAAACGATGATGACCCTGGACTAAACCAGGACTAAACCCAGGACTAAACCCAAGAACTCAATCGGGAATAAACCAAGAAAAACTGGGTCTAAATCAGGTCTAACATTGGACAATATCCCAGACTGAATCTAAATTAAACCAGGACTAAACCAAAAGTAAACCAGACTAAAGCAGAGACTGAAATCAAGGTCTAAACCAGGACCAAACTAAAAAGGACTAAACCAAGGACAGAATGAAACGAGGATCACCCTGGACTAAACCAGGACTAAACCAAAGGACAAAATCAGAAATGAACCAAGAGAAAACTGGGTCTAAAATCAATATCACAGACTGAACCAGGATTAAACCAGGACTAAACCATGAGGGAAGCATTTCAAAACTATGTAAGGACTAAAACAGGTCTTAACCAAAACTAAATCACTACAAGACCAGGAAGAAGCAGATGGGTTTAGTCGCCTTTAAAAGACAATTTACACATGAACTGTGGGGAAATGGAAATTGTGATATAATCTAAAGAAAATTTTGACAAGAAATACTTTACTGTTTAAGTTTCTTCTATATCAGACCATAAAGTAAGCGATGTGTTGTTATTCATCGCTTACAAGGTGAACACCATTCAGAGAAAAAGAAGATAAGAAGCTGAAGTAGACGCCCATGCCTTTAGGAACATAAGTACTAAAAGGCTTAGATCTTATACATACAGTATAAGACCACATGGGGACAAGATAGTTTGATGTTTGCTAAGGACTTCCCACTGCCTAAACGCAATTTGGATTTGACTGTGCAGCTCTAAATAGTACACAACTACAGTATCCAGACATTGTTATACCACCACCATAAGTAGCTGCACATTCAAGCAAAGACGGGTGAGATGAGGCAGATCAAACAATCGAAGAGGAGCCAACAACGGGAGCCCTTTGGATTGTGTGAGGCATAGAGGGATTTATGGAGGTTCTAAAAGTCTAAAAATACACCTAGTGCTACCTCTGCAGGGGGGCAGGAACGGCCGCCAAGGGTCAAAAGGTGGGTAAAGCTAAACAGAGCGCTACTGGGATAGAAATAAAAACACACACACACACACACGAACACTGGTCACTTACATGTCTCTAATCTAAAGTATTATTTTCAATCTGAGTGGTATAGCTGTATTTCTGATAATTTAAGAAGCAGAAAGAATCCAATTTAATCCACTGTATTTTAAACAAAGTCCTCTATCATTTACTCCACAACATTGTATTCTCTTTCCTTCTCATAAGTGCTGCTGCATTTATATCAGTCCTTTTTAGGGGATTTTGTGTAAAGAAAAAGAAAAAGCGTAACCGGGGAGCCAGACTCTAGCTGTGAACACTGGGACAGAAGAAGCCTCTAAAAGCGTGTTTTCTCACCAGAGGCAAAGAGGCACATTGAGATCAGAGCAGCATTAGCCTAGATACTCTCCTCTCAAAGTCACGCCGATTATTAACTCATTGGCCTTCATTCCACCACTGCGGCGTTCCAGACAAAGGGCAATCAAATTTGATAATACCGTATTGTTAATTGTAATTGCATGTTTTGGACAGGCCGTGCTCTCAGTCAGATTGTTTAAGCACTGGAAAAGACCTCCCATTATCAACGAGGAAACCCCAAAACTGGCTTCTTTTAAAGAGCTCAGGCCTCTTTCTTATTGTTGTGCCACTCTATGTGTCCTGTCCAGACAACACATAGCCAACTAACTGTAAGATAACAGCTATAATCTGGCAAACTTTTACAGCATCCGCACTATTTCTGTCTTCAGATGCTCATTAGTATGCACAGTCCCTGTTATAATTATACATAAACAATCCAATAGCTTCCTACACTGTGGCTTCATGCCTTGGTTCAACTTGAAGCATAGTCATTCAAGAATTCTCAGATCTCAAGATTGGAGTACAATGCACTACAAAAAGCACTCCTAATGACAAACTACAAGAAATAATCATGACATTACCCCAAGACACCCTCATTTGTGAGTTAGTCTAGGCCGAGCAGAGCCACAGATCGAGTTGAGAGGCTTATGGGCAGAAGACCATTAAATGCCTCCACCTGATTAGTAAACAGGTAAACTGTCCATAGACAAGAACTTTATTCAGGCCTATCCATAGCCCACTCAGTTGTTTTAGCAGATAAACACCTTGCATGTTCGCTATCAGCATCCGAGTAAATCATTTTCTTGTATGGGCTCCAACAACAAGTGGCAGACGAAAACAGCCCTTTAACAAGTACGCTCAAGTAGAAATCAAACCACAAAGATGACAGACGTCACGTTATTAGCCTTCATTATCTAACCAGTATCTACTGCGCACTGTCATTCTGTTAAGTGGATGTGACTTCCACGAGAGGGAAGCAGTCAATCTTTAAGAAATGAGCACCGTGGTCTATATTTAAAAGTCTTCAATGATTCATGCAGTTTGGGGTTCGTCTAATTTCGCTCATAACCCACATACAGACGGGCAGAGGGAGGCAGGAGGAGATGGGTACATTATGCAACCCTTCAGATTGGCTTCATGCACATGGAAAGATACAGCTACTAACACATGTCCACCAGGGAATGTGTGGAGACCAGTAAATATTTGGTTCCTCATAAAATCTTATCAAGCGGTGCAATGTGTCCCAGTAAAAAAAAATGTGAGGCCTGTTTTACTGAGAAACAGAATAATGTTGACATTGTTTATTAATCGTGACTTCTACCGCTATAAATGAGTTATATTGGTGTAGATATAAAGGTCTGGTGAAGGTTGTTGACGTTACCATTTGCACAAAACCTGCGTGACTGGGGAAGGATGTCACGTTCAATGTTAAAACCGTGGTGTTTAGGATTTTAATATAAAATAAAGGCGTGCGTAATGGCTAATGTCCACCGTAACGCACATCCTGGCCAGACCAAGATGACACACTATATGATGTCCATTAGTCATTTTGTTATGCGTTTGCCCTTGATCGCCATATTCATCCTCAGACACAGGTTACAATGGTGGTATGGCCAAGCTCGCAAATGTCATCCGAGCTGCAGACGCATGGGCATCATCGTCGTGGAGGTTTTGGTCTCGGATAATGGTGCTAGCGCTAGTGCTGCTAGCCACTACCCAGAGAGACGACGATATTGTCCTATACCACCGCCGACCGAATTCCTACAAATGCCGCGATGTGGTGGAGATTTCCCCACTAATGTCTTGAAAATGTCCGCTCGGATGTACCCGTCCGAGGTGTAATTGGCATGCGCAAGGAAGCCAATGTTAGCCCCCCGAAACAAAAGTCATTGTGAAAGCCGAAATGGTAAGTTATCTCCTCGCGACGTGTCAGTGCGGCGTAGTAAGAGTGCAATTACATGTGAACTTACCCTGCGTCGACGAGGACAGACTCAGACTTTTGTTTTCGTGTTTATATTTCCATTTGGCCTCATAGCACAGGACGGTGAGGCTGTGGAGCTGTGTGGAGCAGGAGGGAGCAGCGGAGGGCTGTGGCGCACGGCTGGAGTCTGCAGAAGTTGCTTCGTTTCAACATGGAGAGCATGGAGTGGCACAGACAGTTCCCCTGCTGCGGTCCAGCCCTGCTCCAGCCTCTGCAGCTACAGGAGACTGTGGCGCCCCCTGCGCGCATAGCGAGGTACGGCACCTGCTTGAGTGGAAGTGTGGAGCTGTTGCTGATTAGAATTAAATAGGGCTGCAGCTGTCGATTATTTTAGTCATCTATTTTCTTGTATTTAAAAACTAAATTTCATGTCTTTAGAGCAGATTTTGAAAGGGGAACCGCATTTCTGATTTCTGAAATAACACAATTTATTCTATAATTTCTCATTAGTTTCCCTAAAGAAGCAACATTTCAAACAGACACTGATTGGTTAGTGTCCTGAGAATATTATTTTAATTCTGGCTCTTCTGAGTGAAAAATCAGACAATTCTGTCAGGAAAACGATTAATGGATTACTAAAATAGTTGACGACTATTATAATAATCGATTAGCCGTTGATTAATCGTTTCAGCTCTAAAGCATAATAAACCTGTGGTTCTCAGCTGGTATAGCAAAGAATCCACCATCAGTCTATGACGGGCCACGACCCAAATAAGGATTGAATTTGCTATATTTAATGTAAAATACTTTTCCTACCAATCATAGCTGAATAAGCGTTAAATAATGCTATAAGATAAAATTATGATCAAAATAACTAATTCCAACAGACAGGAATGTTTTTGTGCTTCCTTCCAGATAGGTTAAATTTTGAAAAAATATTCCCGACTTGCAATCCACTAAAAATTATTCTGCAACCCACTTTTGGGTCCCGGTCGACCCACCAGTTGACAATAACTGGTCTGAATTGAACTATTATGGCCTTACTGTATTGAACATTTTAGATTTTTAACATTGCTATGTATTTGTGTAATGCAAAGTCAAGAAAGAAATCAGATAAATTGGTGGACATTGGAGCAAGGTGGAGTCCAGGGCTGGCCCAGCCTAATAAACAGACCATGCAGCTGCTTAGGGCCCCGAGACCATCAGGGGCCCCTCCGGAGTGCATACATTTGTACAGGTGTTGTGTGCCTCTTAATTTACCCTCAAATGTTGAATGTCTACTCAAAATAACTAGTACACTGCAAAGTCAAATTTTCTCAAAATGTGCAAATTTGCCCTTGATTTAAGTATCTCATTTCAAAAACATCTACCAATTAAGCAAATACATAAACAACATTCTTATTTCAAGTAAATTAATTTTGATTTTATGTCATTTTGAATATGACTAGATATGTTTTTTTTAATTTAAGAGTAAAAAAAACTTGCCCACTGGCAGAATGGTTCCAATTAGTTTCTCTAATTAAGGGCAAATTAGAGAAAGAATTAGAGAAGAAAATTTGACTTATGTGTAGATTTCTTTTTGCAGTGTAGTCTACTTTCTTTTACAAACAGGGTAAAGGGTGGGGGAATTGACTCTTTGTCTCATTTATTGGAATGCATATTCATATAGTTGCTAGGGCCCCATTACATAACTCCACTTAGGGCCCTGTGGATGCTTGGGCCGGCCCTGGTGGAGTCTTGCCCAAGGACACAACAGCAGCTATGAACTGCTCCAGAACACACTTCTTTTTCTTTTTTTTATTACTTTATTTTTCAGTTTGATAACTTTTTGCAGTATACAGTAGTCATCATTCTGCTAGTACAATTATAGCATACATAATAGTATAGTAATCGTAATAATGTTCAATGTTCCAATTTTAACTGGTTAGTTTCAGTCCAATTTTACTCAACAAAATTTCCACGTTCGACCAAATCTGAAATAAACTGAGTAAACTTTACATTTATATTATTGCTTTCCAACATATGTAACGATATTCTCTGCTTCATGGAGCACCGCCATGATTAAACACAGAGCTGTTCCTTTGGCAGGGAATCCAAATACGAGGCTCTGAAGTTTGTATCATTCTAGTTCCCTCTTCATTTTTACCTAGTTGACGTAAATATCTGGACATTATATTCATGGCTTTGCTCCTGAACACTCTTCTATGCCGAGTCCTAGTCCCTCCCTCCCCTGCGTGGTTTCCCCAGTGAATCGGCAAGCTGCTAAAAGCTTATCGTTTCTTGCCGTGTCTTTGGAAAGCCCTTTTGTCTCTTGAGACAAAAACAGAATTGCTATTATTAATTTATGCCTTTCAGAAGCACACGACCTGCAAAGTCAAAGATGCTTTCAATAATGCAGAAGTGAGTCAACTCCCCACATCTGACACAAACAGCAGTCTTGTTCTCAACTTTTTATGTGACAAAACAAGGAATTCATTTGAATCTAATTTGAGATTTAACTTAAAGTCCATTGGTTAATACATTTGTTGAAGTACATATATTTTGTAAAAGTAATTCAAACTTCACAGGTGTCATTTCAAATAAAAAACTGTTTAATAAATAAACTAAAAACTACATTTTTATAATAAACATAGCATCTTTATTCATTTGCATTGTTCCAGCAAAGCAATATACAACTGTATCCGTGCCATTACACTCCACACATTGGGACTTTCTGGTGATTTGTATGTTGCTATAATCTATAAGTGCTTTTCTGAAGTAAAACGATGCAACAAAACAATGACTTCAAAACACGGGCTGTGAAAGGAAATCGCCAACAGAAATAGTACCTTCCTCATGGAACATTTTGTCCTTTAGGGCCAAAAATCAGGCTCCTTGTGACCGTATCTACCGGAAGTGTCCATAGATAGATAGATATGCAGCTGGATGTGACACACCATTAGCCGTCGGGGAGCGTGCACGGGACATGACACATTCCTGAGCAGTTGAGAGAGTCCTGCATTATTTACAGTAGAAACGTTCCAGTTCATCAAAGCATCCTTCAACATTTCATACATTTTCATCGTCACACTATCAGAGTGTACAATAAATGCCTCCAGTGCATTCCAGTGCATTCCAGTGCATACAGACGAGAGAATTCAGCCATTGCACATTAAAAATACATGTAAAGCAAAAAAGTATAAAATATATAAACACAACTTAAGTTAAGATTTAAACAGTAAAGCTGAGAAAATATTTTTACAATTCGTTATTCATTCTATCCACACACAGCATGATAAGATACCTGAGAAAAATAATCAAATATAAATATACAAGAGTGAATGTTTTTGGTCCAGTAAATTCTACACATACAGTACAGTATGTATTGAAAAAATATATAATAAAAACACAAAAATGGCCCAGAGCAGGACTGTCGTTTAAAAATAAATATCTATCCAAATCTGTTCCCAAATGATTTTTCAAGTTCCTTTTCTTTTTTTTTAAATTTAAGATTCTCTTTTTTTGAGTTCGATGTTCTCATAAATGGAGAGAGCCGTTGTGTTTTGGTAAATGAGATCCACGTTGGTTCCTGTCCTTGATCTGATAATGTCCAGCGCACACTGGTTGAGGAAGACGTACTGGTCCTGTGGATGAAGAGGGTAAGTCAATGTTAACAGGGTCTCCAACCATTTTACAACTATTTTTCCCTGTTAGCTACTTTTAAGAAATGAAAATGTGCTTCTAATGCTTTGAGGAAACCCTGGACAGTTCTTTCTTTTAGGTTCCTCTTAATATTTTGTCATATTTACTGCAGAATGTTTGCAGATTATGTTTAGCTTGTTCATAACTTCATTTAATGTCAGTGGTGGAAAGTAATGAAGTAAAAAGTACAAGTACAAATTATAGGTACTTTACTTTACTTAAGTACATTTTATGATGAATACTTTGACATTTTCTTCTCTACATTTGAAAGCCTGTATCTGTACTTTCTACTTTCTACTCCACTACATTTCCAAGTATTTTCCTGGTTTAGTCCTGGTTTAGACCTGGTTTAGTCCTAGTTTAGACCTGAATTAGTAGTTTACTCATTTTTATCTAGTTTAGTCCTAGCTTAGTCCTGGTTTTGTCCTGAGTTAGTGGTTTATTCATTTAGACCTAGTTTAATCCTGGTTTAGTCCTGGTTTAGACTTCCTTTAGACCAGAGTTAGTGGTTTACTCATTTAGACCTAGTTTAGTCCTAGTTTAGTCCTGGTTTAGAATTTGTTTAGACCTGAGTTAGTGGTTTACTCATTTAGACCTGGTTTAGTCCTAGTTTAGACCTGGTTTAGACCTGAGTTAATGGTTTACTCATTTAGACCTGGTTTAGTCCTGTTTTAGACCTGATTTAGTCTTGATTTAGCCCTGAGTTAGTCGTTTACTCATTTAGTCCTGGTATAGACCTGGTTTAGACCTGATTTAGTCCTAGTTTAGACCTGGTTTAGATCTGAGTTAGACTTTGTTTAGACCTGAGTTAGTGGTTTACTCATTTAGACCTGAGTTAGTCCTAGTTTAGACCTGATTTAGTCCTAGTTTAGACCTGGTTTAGTCCTGGATTGATTCAAAGCATTAAAAAAATCCTGCACATGGAACTCTTAAAAAATACTTTCACGTAGAAATTGAATCTGATACTTTTCAATTCTTGGTCCTGTATCTGCACTGTTACTGTACCTAAGTAAGTATATTGAGTACTTCTTCCACCTCTGTTTAAAGTACAAAAGACGATGTAGAAGTATCTCTAAGATGCGTCTGTGTAACCCACTGTAAGAGCCACATTACCTCTGTCTGCACCATCAGCGCTCGGTGCATTCTCATATCATGAACAACACCATAAATATCCACCATATTTTCCCTTTCAATCTGGAATATCAGCCGGTCGATGGCGATGAAGGTTCCGGTGCGGCCCACGCCAGCGCTGCGGACCAAGGACAGAGGCAGGTAAGAAAAACAGGAGGCGGCTGAAGTGGAGGTGACGAATGCTGCTGTGTATGGGCCAAACCTGCAGTGCACCACCGTGGGAGAGTTCCTGTACTGCTCCATGTGCTCGCGGACCAGGTGCCTGAAGCTGATCAGGAGCTCGGTGGTCTCCGGCACACCGTGGTCGGGCCAGGCCGTGAAGTGGAAGTGCCGCACCGCGCGAGTCTCCGCAGTCTTAACCTGACGGACGCATCAAGTTGTAAGTGAGTGTGTCTCAGGAAGGCAAACGTCAGTCATTTAGGCTTTACGTTTTTGATGTCGAAGTCCCTGATGGTCCAGTCGTCCAGTGGTATTTCAGATGTCATGGTTACAGTGATGTTGCCAAAGTGTTTGGTGCCAGGAGTCCAGTACTGCTCACATTTGACCTGAAAAAGATAAGCCCACAACACCACTAATGAGTTTACTCACTTTACTAGATACTCAAATGCATGGTTTTCCTCCTACATGTACATTTTACAATAAAATTCTCTTAAGTCTTTCATATTTAGTTGGTGTGAAGAACACTCTGTCACTGAATAACAAGCAAAATGAATCTATTATGTATGTGTTAGCCTATATTTGAGATGTGGGCACAGTTAGCTTATCTAGGCCAATGACAAAAGGTGAGCACTTACCCTATGTTGTTAAAATAATAAGCAGCAGTGTTTGAGTGGCTTTAGCTTTAGTAATGTGTATTTTTAGGTTGTACTCACTCGTCCCTGCTCATTGCAGCGGGTCAGCATAACAATAGTGTGAGTGTTTTTCTCCCAGATCATCCTCCAGAAGTCTTTGACTGTGGACGGCAACGGGCCCTGAGCTGCAATAAACTCCTTCCTCGAGTTGTAACCCTGCAATATGACAAATGTTTGTATGCATTGAATAAAATAAAAAAATATATTGGAAAAATGAGGTTCATGGAATGTTTTAGAGCAATGAGCTGTGACAAAAGCTGCTTTTGTGTGAGTACGCACCGGTATGTAGTTAGCATTGATGTAGTCATCAAGAGGACTCCCATTAATAATGGAAAGCTTGACTCTAGATGAGTCATCTAGAAAATGAGCGAAAGCGGTGAAGTATATGTTAGAAACATGATCTGATTTTGATTAGTTATGATCGTGAACTAGTATGATGACCACTCACAAGGAAGCACATTGTTGTAGCGATTCTTAGACTTGTTCTCTGGATTCGTTGCATTTGTTTTGGACTGACCAGTACCGACAACTTTCACTTCCTACAGCCACAAGAAATGAGGTTTTGTTGAAACGTAGCGATCTAGCATGATCTCACGCGCACAGAGCAGATGAACTATTGGCAATACACATCTACAGTATATACAGTATCATATGATTTACAGTCTGTGTAGGTTCTCAGTCTTCATCTGTACTCTCTAGTTGGAGTGTAGGATGTTTCGCTCTTTATCCAAAAAGCTTCATCAGCAAATTAGTAGACTTGACACGCTCGTAGGTCTCTTAAGGAGAAACCAGTAGGAGGAGTTGACCTCTAAGTCCCATCTCTCTTGGTTCTAAAGGTTGGAAAACATCTGACCTATTCACACCTAATTACTGCTCGTTACTTTCCTATTGACATGCCCTGGGCTTTGCTCTAAGGCTGGTCTAAGACTAATAAAGCCCAGGGCATGTCAAAAGTAACAGCAGTAATTAGGTGTGAATAGGTCAGATGTTTTCCAATCTTTAGAACCAAGAGCCTTAAGAGACCCACAAGTGTGTCAAGTCTACTCATTTGCTGACAAAGCTTTTTGAATAAAGAGCGAAACATCCTACACTCCAACTAGAGAGTACAGATGAAGCCTGAAGAACATATCTTTGCCTATGATATGATTGGCAGGTGTTAGTCATGCTGCTCCGGGAATACAACATTTGACTGAAATGTACCTCATACTCTGCAGCGAAGCCACAGTTGGAGTCTGCTTTTTGCTTTTTGTAGTATGCCTCATAGTCTTCAACTCTCACAGGGGCAGTCCTGTTGAATAAAAGGTTAGACAAACTAAAATAGCGGTTTTGTAATGGCGCTCAGGGACTGTACTTACACTTTGGTTCTGAAACAAGAAATAACGAAGACATGACTGTAATGTATCTTTTCTAAATGATATTTTACATCATACAAATGTTCAGTTAAAACCCACCTCATTGAATTTATGTGCATGTCAGGTGACTCTTTGTTTGATAACCTACCGAAAAACAATCACATGTTTACTCTTTGTAAAATTGTCTCCAAAATGTATTGTATATGTTTATATTTAGCTGGGCTCGCGGTTCCCAACCTTCTCCAGTATATGATGAGTCCAATTAGAAGGAGCAACAGTACACAGAATATAGACAGGGTTAATCCCACTGCCAAGCCGATGACAACTACAGTGGAGAAATGGGAAAAAAGGTAAACACACAGGTATATTTATACAGTATATTATGCGTCTATGAATGTGCTACGTGGATCTTGTGGGAGTTCAGCCAAATTGTTAAACTCTGTGACCGCAAACAGAGACTCTTTGCTATCAATGGCTTTGCTCTTCGTTTTGAGATCGGTGAACAGCACGACAGCAGATCTGTGTGATCACAAACAAAAGTGTATTGGGTAATGATGAATAATTTGCGCTGTGATTCTGTCCAAGTGAAAGTTCTCCTACTTGTAATGCTTGGTGGGCTTCAGAACACCATTATAATAGTAATCGTTCCATTTAGATTCATCTCCAATGTGTATTGTAAGAGGCTCCAGAGTGCTCCGCGTCCGGCTCTCCGCATCCCAGTCCATTACGTCGATGACTGTTGCCAAATACGCCACTGCGTTTTTATTTTCCCACTCATCGTAGTTGCTTTCCAAGTATTGCGCCCTTTTGGAGTTTTCGACAACTGGATGTACAAAAACAAGCAATTTGATAACACTTCATAATAACTACACTACTGTTTAGCATTTGTAAAGCATTAGTTAATATCAAACCCCTCAGAGAACTTACCAGTTGTACTTTCTGTCACCAGCACTCCCACCTGTTTGATCGGCCCATTGACCGTGTTCAGCAGGCCGCGGTCGATCTTTATTGAGAACATGTTGTGTTCCACGCTGACTACCGCCACCATGGATGCGGAGTTCGGTGGTATGGGAGGATCTGGGCAAACATGATGGAGACTCAATACGTGTGGCCAAAAACATCCATCAGATCATGCAAATAAAAGTATAAATAAAATAATATCAATGTGAAACCTTTGCGGTGGATTACTGGCATAAATGTGAGAAAAAAATGGATCGCAAGCTTTCTTTCTTGTTGCTTGACTATATTTTTAACAATCAAATATGAATAGACAGAGCAAGGCTTAAATTTAAGGTGAGTGGCTTGTATTAAACACCAAAGAGTCGGTATCGGAAGCGAAAAATCTGGATCGTGCATCCCTAAGCAGAATCATGGAACATGCATTTGGAAACTACAGTGTGTGTAAAACTTGGCTTGCTTTTCAATTCTTCAAAATGAAGGACAGCTATCAAAATCATTGACAGAGAATTCAGGGTTTTTTTTTTTTTTCAGAATTTCAGTGCATGTAACCTCTGGGTGAGACACTGCAGGTGATTAGGCAAAAAAAAAAGATCAATTATCAAATCAATTTGAAACTTTTGCTGTATATTACTGACATAAATATGAGAAAAAAAATGTTTTCTGTCATTTTTTGTTTTCATAAAATTACCAATATTTTTGATGACGAAATCTAGATAATAGATAAAGCCAGGTTTAAATGTATGGTTTTATTTTGTTGATATATTAGTTACAAATATTTGTTATGAGGGGATTTTGAATATCTTATTTAGTTTTCTAGTTCATCTAGTTCATTCAATGTTTGCTTTGGGGGTTCAACACCCAATAAATAAGGCTAGGAATTACATATGGAAAAAACTTCAAACTTCAAAACTGGACAATTTGAAGTCTGTAGGTGCTACTAAAGTGGAAATTTGGTTGCCGTCTGAGTAAATGGCTCTTGACCATACAATTGAGTTTACCATTTAATTCTATGAAGAAAGTATGACGTGCTGTAATAATTTAACACCTTATTGTGAAGATTAGGCCATTTATTTGTTCCCAGTTGAAAGTTTATATGTTAAGAGAGCGAACTGGCCCAAAACCTGAACAAATGTACTTGCCCGAAGTGTCTCCCCTTAACTGAAAAAAACATGATCTGATTTTATTTGAATGGATCCATGCTTGCACCATTTCAGTCATAGCTATGTCCATATAAAATACTTGATATGACAATCACCTTTAATCATTTTGGTTATAACAAATCAACATGTGTGTGTGTGAATTTACATATTTATCATTGACAGCGTTGTATTAATGAAGTCATGTCTTACTTGTGATCCCTGTCTGGCACGTCTTTGTCACGGTGGCGCTGGGCTTTCCACAGCTCTTGGTTGTCACTTCCACAATGTATTTGGTGAAATGCTTAAGCCCGGACCTTACGAATCCACAGCAGTGAACCTCTTCTGACGAGTCGTTTAATTTCACACTGAAGTTGCTGAAGCGACCTTTTGGCGGATTCCAAGACCCATTGATTTTTGCGATTAGTTCGTTTGGGCCCAAGCATTCCAGGGATTCCACCGGACTGGCATCTGCAAATGAATAACAAACACATAGTTAAAGGCAAAAAAGGTAGCAGCTTAACAATAACGTGGTAAAAAGATAAGGAATTGCATGGTAACAGTGGATGATGTGGAATGATCAATTTTGCAGCCATATGCCCTGGTTATTTAACTTCTTCGTATTACGCTAGAATTAGGGCAAGGGTTATGAATGGCCTACACTAGGGTGACCAGACCCGGGACAGTCCCAGTGTTGAACCCTCTGTCCCATGTCCCTGTGAATTTATCTAAAACTAGTGCCATGTCCAAAGCCACATATTCACTTGATACTTTATGACTTTTGACCAAGACAAAAAATGTGACAAAAAATGCAGAAAGAAAAATTACAAAAAAATAAGAAAACGCGGGAAAAATGAGGAAAAATGCGAGAAAATAGGAAAATTATGAAAAAATTACAAAAATGGAAGAAGAAATACAAAAGAATGATGGAAAATGTAAAAAAAAAATCACATAAAAATGTTAGAAAAATTATGAAAAACAAAAAAATCGTGAGAAAAATAACAAAAAAACATGAAAAAAAAAAAAAGAGAAAAAAATAACAAAAAAATTATTAAAAAAAAACATTTTTTAATGTGAAAAATCTGGTCACCCTAGCCCCGTTTCCCAACCAGGGGTACGGGGACCCTTGTGGGTACACGAGAGCTTAGCAGGGGGTACTTGGAATTATTTCAGATAAAAAATAAATTGTTTGAATTATGTTCGAAGAAAAAGCTATTTTTAAAAAGAATAACTGTATAGAGTGAGAACTTGAGAGCATTTAGTGTCTTTTAACTGATAAATTTAAGGTTTAGTCATTCACTTTCTAACTAATCAGCAAAACCATCGAAGCAGGGGGTTCTTGGAGCATAAGTGAAAGGCCCAAGGGGTACACAAGACAATAAAGGTTGGGAACCACTGCCCTAGCCTACTCATAAAACCATGGAATAAATTGCCTCTGTGTCCCGTTTCTTGTTAGTATCACATCTTACTGCTGTGTCATAGGGACCAGGCTATTCCCATTCAATTACCACACTATTACTATGCTGCAAAGTGCTACCAAAAATATGTTTTAGCATCCAACACTGTAAAATTCCATACTTGTGCATTTGGAAGTGTCCACTGACGCCCCCTGGGTACCATCTGAGGTCTCTGTTGTAACAGTGAATCTATAGGAACTGCCAGGATCCATTCCGCTGAACGTGTGATTTGACTCTCTTGTTATTTCACTTCGACTCCCACTGGAATCCAGCAAGGTCACATTGAATCTGTACGTCGGCTTATATTGATGAGGTACACTCCAGCTCAGTGCAACACTCTCCTCGCTCGGATCCGCCTGTAGCGCTTTGACACTAAACGGTCCTATTAAGCACAAGCGGAAAATTAGTTACGCACAATTCAGTAAGTCGCATGTGCAGCCGGCAGGAGGGGCCTTACTCGTGGTGACCATGTTGTGCCATATGGCTGCACTTTCATACTCCATGGCGCCGACGGTTCTCACAGCGATGTTGTAGGGCGTCCCAGAGTGCAAATGTTCAAAGGCGTAGTTCGTGAGAGTGGTGAGAGTGGTGGTGTTCTTATCTTGTTCAGATGAAATTTCCAAGCGATAGAAGAACTCTGCACCACTCATCAGAGGGGCTTCCTCCCAGCTGATGTGGATTGAGCCTGTTGACTTTTTTAGAATGGTAATGGCTCCAGGAGGGTTGGGAACTAAAAAAAATATATTATTATACATTTTCATGTAGCAGGAATTTAACCCTAGAACACTATTGCTCAAATTCAAAACACCATCACTAACACCAAGTGATTTTTACCCAAGATAATACACCCAATAAAAAGTACTTGTCATCAAAATATATCAATACATGACAATACATGACAAATTTGAGTAGTGTTCTTTTATTTTAAACTGTCATGTCTAACAAAATGAAAGAAAAGCGTCATGAGACCATATAAAATGCTCCAAAATTACTGGAAAATTTGGAATTTGTGAACAAAAAATTCCTAAAAAAAATAATAATGAAGATGGAAACTTGGTTTTTTGTCCTTCCATTCCTGGGATATTTGAGACTTCCCTGATGGAGGCTCAGTGTCCTTGGCACACAAATAGCGGCAGGAGAGAATATGTAATATTTTGAATTTTTGAATAAAAAAAAAAAAAGACCAGCTGACTAAAATAACTTGACATGCAATTCCAGGACCACTCTTAAGCTGGACACACACTAGAGGATTTTTAGCCAGATTTTTAGACTTAGGAGGCGTGGCTCAATAAAAACTTACACTCATGGCATGATCTGTGGTGGGACTCCTCATGTGTGTGTATGTGTGTCCTCTTGTCTGTCCTTAAGTGTGTGTGGTCTTTGCACAGATCTTTAGTCTCGAAAGATTTAAAATCCTCTAGTGTGTGGCCACCTTTACTTACCTTATTCCTTACATGCAATCAATACTAACCTACTTTACCTTCTATCACTAATGCCAGGTGAAAATCACCCAAACATGTGCCCGTGTTTTGGATTAGGAAAACACCCATGCCATCAGAGATGTCAAAGACAATGCTGAAGCTACCCACAGACCCATGACACTCACATAAACGCAGCATAATGAAAATCACATACATTTATTTGCTTGGGTGAAAAACACCCGGCAATAGTGTTCTAGGGTTAATGTGAGATGAATCAGATCAATCATAACATTACAGTCCTTTCCCAGTAAAAAGCAGCATGATATAACCAGCTAATTCGTTCTGTGCATGTATTCCAGTTGGTCTAATTCTTGTCCCTTGACAGTTATTACACATGTTAAGCCTACAGCTCTTTTTTTGCTAAATATACCATGAGAAAAATCCAAATGAGAGTGAAACACAATGAAGCCGCTGCGCAAATTCAACCTGGAAGACTAATTACATCGTCACCTACCTCCAGCCAATGAGCGCGTCTGCAAGGGTCACTCCTCCACCTCCTCCGCCTCCGCATTTCAGCGCAAGAGCCACACCCTTGTCATCGCCCTCGGTCCGGCTTTTAAACCTCCAGCTGAGCCGCGACCCACCTCTACCCCATCACCGCCTCTTCCATCCTGGGCCCCACCCTGCTACATCCTTCACCGGCCTCTCGTACCACAAGAGGATAGGTTAACATCCCTAACGCTAACCTATCCATACTCCTATCCATTGTCTCTCTATCCAGGTTGAAATGATTTAATATGCTAGCTAGCACGCAAAACTTACTTCCTATCACCAGCACAACGAAAATCTGGTATTTACAGTAGGCCTACCTGCCAACGCTTATGTTATGGTTCAAAACATCTTAGATCACCTCAACGGAAATGGCAGTGCTTTTCCACCATCAATGGGCAAGGTTTTGATCAAATGTTTTCACCAACCCATTCCCTCTCATTCGCACACAAGTGTTTTGCCCAAGGATACAACGGCGGCATGCGCAGATGGGAGGTGGGGGTCGAATAAATATAACCGTAAATCCCTTTCAGTACTTACATGTAGCATTAGTGATCAACTCCGATGGGGCTCTGAAAGGTCCACTAAACGTCACCACCTCCACTGTGTAAAGTCTCCCAGCCTCCAAATTCTCAAAGGTGTATTCCCGAACGCTGGGGAAAGGCCACACACGTGTCACGTTTGTTCCTGTGCCATTTAGCTTAACGGTATAATGCTCGACATTCCCCGGAGGTTTTTCCCAGGACACCAGGAGGGAGCTGTTGGAGCCCTCACTGGAGAGGAGAGGTTGGGCTTTCTCGGGCTCTGTTGGAATATAGGAGGATGTTATTACTTCGCTTGTTGGAAATTGTTGGTATTTGAAATAAACCGGGGGCTGTCAAACATACGATGGGGGCCCCACTGTCAGGATTTTGACAGTCAATTAGTAAATAAAGAAAAACAATAGATAAGTAAATGATAAAATAATAAAAGTAATGCCAGCTTTAACATTGTGAGTGTTGCTATAAGAAAAAAAACAATGGTTTATTTAAAAGTTAACAATAAAGTAATAATACTGTAACTTGATATATATATATATATTTTTTTTTTCCGTTATATGCACCTTTCGGTCATTCAGAGGGTGTAGGGTTTTTATAAGTTAATACTTCTTCCTACTCCTTTTGAACATCTTTCTCATAAGAACTCCTTTACTCATGTGGAAATCATACAAACGGGGAAAATTTACGTCAATACAGAAAATCTAATAATAATGACTAAATAAAACTGTGTGTGTGTGTGGGAATGGGGAGGAGGGGGGGCGTACAAGTGTACAATTATTAATGAATGAATAATTACTATTATTTATAGCATTACCATTGCCTATTACCATAATTACCATCATACATAATAGAAAAATAGAAAAATAGAAAATAGAATATATCTAAAATACGCCAGTTTGCACTAAATTACATCTGTGTAATCCAAAATTTCCTGGGGGAGGACTCCCAGACCCCCCACAAAAATATACTGTGACATCACTATTTCTAAAATCCTGGATTCATGTGAATTAAAATGATGAATTCATTGAAAAACGTTCTCAATAGTATTTTCCGGTTTATAATATACAGTTGTGCTCAAACGTTTACACACCCTACCCTTCAGAATGTATTTCAGTTGAAGTGAGTTTTTCTTTGCTCCTGAACAGTTTTCCTGGCAGTTGTTGAAGGTCATGTAAACGTTAGATCAGGGACATTTGAGTAGTTTCTGTTTCATTATGATTTCAAAAGAGTAAACTCTGTTCTTTGGAAATGATTCTATGGAAAATGGCCAATAGTTTAAAAGGGTATGTAAAGTTATGCGGCCCGCGACTTGCTGTGGGAGCTGACATTCGTCCCGCAACCTAAAAATTAGTTTGACACCCCCTGCAATAAACAATACTCATAATCTTACCTGTGTACTGAGATGTGCAGGTGGATTCTCCTTCAATGCCATTTGCTGCCCTGGCAGTAACACAGAAGCTGCAGTTCGTCCCGGCAGTGAGGCCTCCAAATACCACTGATTCATCTGGTATTGTGTCGTTCTTAGGATCGCTGCATCCAGATGTCTCAACC
The DNA here is from genome assembly GCA_900303255.1 of Lesueurigobius sanzi. Classification (NCBI taxonomy): domain Eukaryota; kingdom Metazoa; phylum Chordata; class Actinopteri; order Gobiiformes; family Gobiidae; genus Lesueurigobius; species Lesueurigobius sanzi. Next base: position 3,808 of record OMNZ01014277.1, on the reverse strand, counting down.
AAATACATGTACTCTGCCCGGTACTGCGGTGGCTTCGTCCACGTGAGGTTAATCGAGGTGGTATTTATGGTGTGAGGTACCAAGTCTATAATACCGTAAGGCCCTGCAAAAGAAAGAGCGTGTCAGATTCGTGATTCATTAACACATAATTAAAATCCCAAGCTTTGCCCCAGAACGTCAAATTTTAAAATCAAAAAGGTGTCATGATCTGTATGCAAATCTCTGATAAAGAGAGGTACAGAGAGAGATAAATGAATTAGCACATTAAATCACTAATAACATTCTCTAATAACATGTAAACCGGCGAAGGATGTAAGCACTCACTTGTGAAGTAGGACTCGGTCACCGGAGCGGCTGGAGTGCCATCTGCTGCTCGCGCGGTGACGGTGAAGCTGTAGTTTGTGCCAGAAGCCAGTCCCGTTTGAGTGAAGGTGGTAACGTTTGTCGAATATGAATCTGCAAACCCGGAGACTGCCACGGAATAGTTATAATCCGATTTATGCTCAGGCTGATTCCACACCAGCGTGACCGAATCAGGGGTGATCTCAGTCTGTCGCAGATGGGTGACAGAATATGGAGCTGCAGATAAAATAGAGTAGATAGAGTTAACAGTTACATTTTTTTTTTTCCAATTTTCAGGTTTTAGGCCAGTTTTCTCTCTTAACATACAGTATACACTTTCACCTTGACACTTATCGCACAGATTGAACATTTTTCCATAGAACTACAGTATATAGGAAATGTCACTTCAATAACGCCTACAGGACTACAAACTTTCCAGTTTTATTCACTAATAACTAGTTAATATTCAAAATATCCTCTGAACAAATCGATGTAATCTTTGTAACTAATATCAACAAAAACAAGATTAAACTGGTTTAAACCTGGCTTTATCCATTATTTAGATTTCGTTGCCAAAAAATATAGGACATTTGTATGCCTAAAATTCCTTATTTTTTATATGAAAACATAAAATGAAAGAAAAATGTCAATACAATTGTTTTCTCATATTTACCGTTGTGCTCATAAGTTACCTTTAAGTTTACATACTTAAGGAGCCATTTTGATTATTTTGTGTGTGTACCTCTATGGGGCACTGTAGTCCACCCATTGTGGTAGGATACTTAGACTTAGACAGACTTTATTGATCCACAAGGGAAACTGCGTTGTCACAGTAGCTCAAATAGTAATCTTAAAATAAAAATAACAGTTTTTAAAATAACAATCCTAAAATAAGTCATAAAAACCAACAACAAAATAATAAATGTGAGAATAGAATAAAGAAAGAAATCCGGCTGTAGGTACTCTGGAATATACATAGAGTATAAAACTTCAGGTATAAAAGGCACAGGAACTTGGCACCAGGTGTTGGAAGGTGCAGAGGCTACATGATTTTTGACAGAGATGCTCCATGCGTTCATGGCAATGGTGAGCCAAATTAAACCAATTTACCAACTTTACTGGACTCTCTGTGGTACTTTTAGAAGATACACATGCTTAAAGACCGTCTGTACACCTTCAACCAATAGTGGCTATTAGCACAGGGGAAAATAGCCACTACATACCCTTTAATCTTTGGGCCATTTTTCATAGAATATGAATGATAACACAAAAATCTTTCTTTCCCCTCATGGTTAGTGGTTGTGCGAAGCCATTTATTGTCAAAGAACTGAGTTTACTCTTTTGGAATCACAATGAAACAGAAACTACTCAAATGTCCCTGATCTAACGTTTACATGACCTTCAACAACTGCCAGCAAAATTGTTCAGGAGCAAAGAAAAACTCACTTCAGCTGAAATACAGGACTCTCTGAAAAAAAATTATATTTGTTTCAAAATGCACAGTATGTAAACATTTGATCAGGGATGTTTGGCTAGTTTCTAGTTG
>OMNZ01014274.1:0-12909 GCA_900303255.1 Lesueurigobius sanzi | reverse complement strand
GGAATAGCCATCTCAGTCCCCAGAATATTGTTGAAAATTATTATTGAAAATTTATGGTGTGATTTAAAGCGGGCGGTCCATGCTCGCAAACCATCAAACCTGACTGAACTGGAGATGATCTGTAAAGAAGAATGGTCCAAAATACCTTCTACCAGAATCCAGACCCTAATTGGAAGCTATAGGAAGTGTTTAGAGGCTGTTATTTCTGAAAAAGGAGGATGCACAAAATATTGAGTAATTTTTCTTTTGTGGTGCCTAAATTTATGCACATGCCTAATTTTGTTTAAATAATTCTTGCACACTTTCTGTAAATCATATAAACTTTATTTCACTTCTCAAATATCACTGTGTTTGTCTCCTATATGATATATTTAACTGGAATTTTTTATCCAAACAACCAATGATTTATAAAGGAAGATCATGAAAATTGACAGGGGTGCCCAAACTTTTTCATACCACTGTATGTCTTCGGTGTGGGCTGATCCAGGGATTTTAACCCGCCTTGACACCAATAATAATAATATGTACTATGGTGATGCATTTCATGTTGATAAAGCCAGTTTCCAGCGTAGTTTGATGTTCTGTAGAAATGGTATATACTATAATATAGTACATAGTACAGTACACCACCTCCTTACTTGGTGTAGTATATTGTACTGTATATTGTACACCTAATTTACACCCTGATTTTGCCGTACGCAACTTTGATAAATGAGGGCCAAAAAAGGGGTTTCTTTTCCTCTGCACTTGACATGACAACAAACAGCACACCATGATGATGTCATCATCCGCGAATGGCAGAAGGGTGCAGGTATGAGTGCAGGCCGGCAGGTGTGCCGTGTGAGGGCTCAGAGACCCTTCCCAAAGTGAATATACTTGATTTAATTTGCACTTTTATAATTGTCCAAACAATATATTTGGCATTGTTTTTTTTTTTTAATACAAACAATAATAATGAATAATCATGATTTCAATTACTACAAAAATAATCGTGATTATTATTTCTTCTTAAATCGTGCAACCCTATTTTACATTATGCACTTGTTATTCGTTTTGCGGTTTGTCATACTCTGAGGATTATGGATCCACTTGATCCACTTGCTGCACACAATCAGGGTAAATTAGATTTGATTGCCTCTGTAAATGTAATTCAAATTGTTTAAGAGTAGGAAGTCACACATGAGCCACATTGTACTCAACATTTGTAACTACAGATATAAATTAAACCTCTGTAGTTTCCTCAGATGGTGGAAAGTAAGTACTTACGGTAAGTATCCGGTGCCTGTGCTTTCTTTTCAATTTCCTCCACAGTTATAAGTGAATTTAAAGTAAATACTTTTAGAATAGTTTTCTTTGGTGAATCAAAAAGCTGTTGTAAAGTGGTTTTGATCAGAAACAGAATAACAAAGTTGGAAAACATAGTCTCCAGAGCTAGTCTACACGGACAGCCGTTTAATATTGCATAGAAAAATAGCATTTCTCTCTTACTTCTTCAGGTTTGGATCATTGGATCGTTGTAAGGAGCTTATCGAAGCAGGATACAATGTCAGACAACCAGACAAAGAGAATGTGACTTTACTGCACTGGGCGGCGATCAACAACCGGCTAGAACTGGTCAAGTGAGAAAAAAAATCCTCCTCTAACCCAGCTCTTAAAACTAAACCTGGAGTTGTGTATATCAAAACTCACTGCCACACCTGATGACATCACGAGGTGGTGTGTTAATGGCAGTGTTGTTCTGCAGGTATTTCATTTCCAAAGGGGCCGTTGTGGATCAGTTCGGAGGAGACCTCAACTCCACTCCGCTGCACTGGGCCATCAGGTCAGACACAAGTGACTATTCTAGTTTGCAAGGTCTTTGTGTAAGCTCTTAGTCGTACAGGAGTTTTACATCAAAATATTATTGAGCAGTCATCTGTACTTGGTTTAAAGTACTAAAACCCTGATAGATAATAAACCCCATATAATAGGGGGTGTGACCTGACAAAGTCTGTTGTGGGAATCACAACAGACACGTTTTCTCACAAACATTTGACCAAGATTATTTCACACATTCAAATAAGTCAAGGAAAAACCTTCTTACAAAAAAAACAAAAAAAACACGATGACGGGTTAGGCACATTTCTGTGAGATATGGCTTGGCTGATGTTTGTTCAGCTTGAGGTAACTTTGTGGATGTGCATGTCGTTATGGTCCATTGACATTCTTACATTAGAAAAAGAAGCAGATTGTCTAGTAGAAATGAAAAACCGTCACTTGAAAATAACTGTTGACATGATGGTTAGTTTGAGTGGCATTCCAATGTAAATTATGTTTAAATTAGGGCCCTTTGTTCCTCTCTACATTGGAATGCCACTCAAACTGGTAATTACAACAGGTAAACTTCGAGATGATCAGAGTGGCCAGACTTCAGATACAGCTGAATACAGTAATGGTGCCCCCTACTGTGGAGAATGCTAAATTCAATTCTGTAGTTTATTATAGTATATTTTCCCACGTGACGTCAGTGTTTACATTCAGAGCAGAGGCAGCATGGACGCCCCCAAACTGTGTTCGTTTTAACAATAGTTCAAGCACTTTTTGCTTCCCGGAGAAATGGCGTGAGAATTGTCGAATGTCACGATCCTCGCTCCTGTCGTTGTCGGAGATGCTACGCTCATCGAGGGGCAGCACCATAATGACATCACCGGTCAGTGTGGTGAGAAAAGTAGCTCTAACACTGTGCTGCTTATCTGACGAGGTAAGTGTTGACAAGAGATGGAAGTTTACTCTAACGGGATAGAATCTCGGGAACTAGCGCAGTCTATCAGTTTGGCTAATGAATGTGCATTAAAACGCACTTGTGCGGTTAAGTATGGATGGCTTTTTTTTTTAAACGAGGTTGTGTGGACTCGCATTTTTTTGTACACGGTTTGAGGAGGATCTTCGGTTTTACAAATACCCTGCTACGTTTGGACAAGGCCTGAGACACAAATCGATTGGCAATAACAACCTCAGAGCGAAACCGACTCGTTGTCATGCAAATGAGCCTGTACTCCTGGGAGCAGCAGGGCCATAGGCAAGTATCAACGACTTAGAGAGTAGCTCAGGGAGACAATGGACCCTCGTTAAGTACTTTACCTTTAGCACTAAGAGGGGAGGGGCCTAGAGGCTGACTCCTCCTGCTGGTTCACTGGATTTATAAACCCACAGCGTGCTCCAGACCTTCAGTAGCTGATGACGATCTTTGGAGTAAGATCGAAACGTCCTACACTTCAACTACAGAGTACAGATGAAGACTGAAGAATTTTTGCCTACGATGGACAACTCCTGTACGACTGAGAACCTACACAAATGTCCGTATTAAGGACATTTTGTAAATAAATAGTTAAGCTTGTTCTTCTTGCATGTTCTGTGCTTCCCCCTGTTGGCCGGTGCAGACAGGGGCACCTGCAGATGGTGATCCAGCTGCTGAGATATGGAGCCGACCCCTCCATCACTGATGGAGAGGGATACAGAGCTCTGCACCTCGCCATCCTCTTCCAACACATGGCCATCGCAGCCTACCTCATGGCCAAAGGACAGGTCTGAGCCACACTCATCTGCCCCGCCCTCTGCTCCACCCTCTGCCCTCTGCCCTCTGCTCCGCCCTCTGCCCCGCCCTCTGCTCCATCCTCTTCTGCAGTGTTAATTTTGACAGAAGTATTAGGACTGGGACAAAATATCGATTTTCAAAATATTGCAATACCCGATAGCCGTGAGTACCAAGTATCAATGCTTTATTCAAGTATCAATACTTTCAATACTTTAACCCGCCTGCATCACCAACGACTTTTTTTACGGATATCTCCGGAACCAAACGTCAGAGAGGACGTTTTCGACCTTGGGAAAATGAGAGTGAGCCCACGCATGTCCCTCTAGGCCTCTGGGAAACAGTGTTGAAAATGTGTCACTGCTCAGCTGCCATCTTGTTTTGTGTTTACATAGCACATAGTGGCTAAAGTATGGAGGCCCATTGGTGCCAAAATTGAGCAAACATTGGTATCAAAATGTTTTTAAACATCAACAATTGCAAATATATGGAGAATGAATGCAGATGGGACATAGAAAGCACTTGATGGTGCATCAGGACTGGAGGAGGAGTTTAAGAAGCAAAAAAACCCCAATAATAATCCAGGTGAAAAAGACCCAAAATGTTAAATGGCTGTTGAACAGTTACACAGCACTTTGTTATATTTTGTTGTGTTAGTGCATTTTTCAACGTTAACACTTTAATAAATGATGGAATTTAAAAAAAATAACTTTATTTGGACACATTGACTGTTTGAATCTTCACATTTTAAAGGTAAATATTTTACATATACAGTATCGTGATCTGGATCGGGACAAAAGTGGATCGTTCAAGCCCTAATAAATATCTTTCAGTTTTAGCAAATTTTTAGTCAAACAATTCTTTTCAGTTTTTGTCTAATTTTAGACTAAATTCCATCTAAATTGAAGCAATTAAATGTAAAATGTATTCAGTACTTGTTTTTCCTTTTGTTATGTCTTGTTTTATTCTTTGCTCGATCTGCTCATTTCTCCCTCATTCTTCTATTAATTGAGTGCTTATTTTCATGATGTTGCGCTATTCCCTTCTGTTTTCAACATGTCCAAACCATATTCTTTTTCTTTTGTTTTTACTTAATGCCAAAAATATCTGGAGATTTTAGTCGTTTTAGTGCATGTTCTTCAACGAAATGAGCACTGCTCCTCTGAGATGCAAGTGAGCACCATTGTGCTGCAACAAGGACAGGGAGATCCGGCTTTTCTCCTTTTTACCGTTTGGCCTACTTTCAAATGGCTACAACTTCTCCAAATATTGTCAGATTTCCATGTGTTTCATATCGTTGGAAAGCTTACAAACTACACTTTCAGAATCTGGAATAACTCAAACAGCCCCAGGGACGACTTGTGTCTCTGGAATCCATGACCAGTCTCAAATATTATTTTTGTCTCTTGAAGGAGGTAGATTCTCCAGACGGTAACGGACAGACTCCTCTGATGTTGGCAGCTCAGAAAATTATTGGGTGAGGCCTTTTTATTCATCCCATTCCTGCAATAATATGTATGAATTGAACAAGTGAATCTAAAATCCCCTCAGCAGAGTTTATTATATTTTTCTTCAGGTTTTGTATCAAGCCATTAGCAAAATGCTGCCAGTAACATCCAAGAAAAGTTTCTACAATCTGAAAGGAATCTTTAAAAATATAATAAAGCAATAGATTAAGCTGTCAAAATAAATTATTTCGCAATGCAATTCTGAATACCATTTTAAAAACACACTCAATAGACAAAGCACTGGTTTCTAAAGTGAGATCCGGGCCCCCCTGGGGATCCTCAGAAGCACTGCAGGGGGTCCACAAATCAATTACATCAAAAATAAATTGAGTGGTATGTGGTATGTCCACACTCACATTTGCTGCTAATCTGTAATTCACCATTTGCCAATTTATGCTGCTGTCTCGTATTGTGTTAAGTTACTATTTTATTCAATTTTTTATCTTATTCTATTTTTATGCATGCCTTTATAGTTACATCCTTTATTTTATTTTTTCCATAGTTTATTATTTATCTTTATTTTTATTTTTATTTTATGTTTCATGTTGCACGAGTCAAACCAAAGAAAATTCCTTGTCTGTGAAACCTTCATTGACAATGGCAATAAACTATTGTCTCTGTTTCCTTGTATCTCATATGCAAAATGAATCTAAATTCATTGGAAAACCATGACCTTTTCTTTTAAATTGCGTGAATTCTTATCATTGGGGGGCCCCAAGAGATCTGTGGATGTATACCGGGGGCTGTGACACACAAAAAAGGCCTCTACTTTTAAAGGCCATAAAATCACTATACTTTCACATTTTTTTTCTACTTTAAAAGCTCAGACTCATAGAACTATTTCAGCTTGACACAAAAATTAAGAAAAAACAACTTTTTGTACTTCAAATTAGATAATAAATCTAAATTGACTTGAAATTATATGCTTTTTCTTACATTTAAGTACAATTTGAGTCAAAATGACTCAAAATAAGGTAAAATATTCTGAATTCAAGCAAATTTTTACTCCTCAAGATATCACTTTTTGCAGAGAGTATTTTTTAATTTCACGTTTGAATGCCAAAAATAAAAATAAAGTCTTGTTGGAGCTGATATGCCTGGAAGAAACCAGCAACATGTTTTAATTAGATTTTAATATGTATTAGCCCAGCACAATAAAGGCTTTATAGAAAATGTAAATAGCGAATTACAATGTGGGAGGAGTGCCTTGGTTCTTTGTTTTTTTTCTCTTAAGTTTCTGTTCCCCAAATGCCAAAGAGCACCATCCCCAAAAAACTATTTGACTACTGACTTCCTGAGCAGTTTGTTTCCAGCTTCTCTCACATATGAAATGTTGAATATTGGTCATAGCCCGGAGCCCACACACTTCCTGGTCCGTCACGAAGCCAGTGTGAGCGCCACGGACCTGTCCAGTCGGAACACGCCGCTGCACTGTGCCGTTCTGGCCGGAAATGTCGACGCGGCTCACGTTCTGCTGGAGGCCGGCGCCAGCGTGGACGCACAGAACAACAATGTGAGGACACTACTGCATTCAGTTCAGTTTTATTAGGATCCAAGGGGAGACACACAGGTGCACACAAAGACAGATGGTGATTCGGGCACAAGCTAAGTGTCTAAACAAGACAGTCCGGTCATTTTCACACATGTAGGAGTGGTTTATGGGTCGAGTCTAGTTTCAGCTGTTTTGACTTCAGCTTTAGTTCAGTAGTCGTGTTCACATGTTCTGTCTGTGCCTCGCTCCAAAAAAACGCACCATCACCACGAGACCAAAATCAGCTGTTTGCCAATCACAGCCCTGTCAATACGGGGACATGCAGGTGTGTGCTTACACAGGATAATTTCTCTCTCTCTCTGTCTCTCTCTCTCTCTGCCCCCCGCCTCTCTCTATCTCTGTGCGCTTGTGTCTCGTGGTGAGGTAATAAGGCAGTATATAGAATATGTCAGTAAGGCAGGGCGATATGACCTAAAATCGTTATCACGATATAAAAAATAAATATGATACTGGTATTTTAAAAAGATTTTTTTGGGGATGATACTCATCCTCCTTCTTCCTCCAAACACAGTGAATGAAGTTAAAGCCAAAAAGTTCTGTTTTGGTCTCATCTGACCACATGACTTTCTCCCATGACTCCTCTGAATCATCCAGATGGCCATTGGCAAACTTCAGACGGGCCTGGACATGGGCGTAGTTAGACTTTTGACTGATTGTGGGGTGCACAGGTGTCTTTATGAAAGCTAAGAACCTCAAACAGGTGCTACTAAAGTAGAATCATGAGCAGAGTGTATTTGGACTATTTTAAAAGCAGAATAACAGGTCTTTGAGGGTCAGAAATCTGGCTGCTAAGCAAGGGATCAAATGCCAGAAAGCTCTTTCTTTACTCAAAAAGCAGACTGAAATTGAAAGTAGGTCAGTCTGAGGTTGGCCGCCTTCATACCACACCTGGGCAGAGTCGGAGATAGAGTGTGGCTAAGACAGCTCCGAGACCATCTGTTTGAGCCACTCTAGCCCCGTTCAGACCAAAGGCTGAACGGGCCCATCGCTCATGACGCTCATTCTTGAATGCGCAAATCTGCCGAAGACATCGCTTGTAGACGCACATTGACGCAGCTACAGCTTTGACGTCGGACCCCTATGAGATTGATATAGTGTTAGCACCGTCCTCGTCAGTATCTCCGGTGGTGCTCCTATTAAGCACTTGCCTGCCACCCTAGAGGACGGGGTTCAATCCCTGGTGTCTACGACATTTATATTTTTTTTGACTCTGAAAAAATACGTGTTGTCCCATCACACGTCTCACTGACAAAACTTTATTTCTTTTCTTCATTTCTGATGTTCGGGGGTAAATCTGTATGATTTGTGTCTGTATGTGTCTTCATAAACACCAATTTGTGCTGAACTGGAAAAAGACATGTGCCGTGAGGTGGATTCGAATTCACGCTCTCGTACATACAAAACGGGTGCTCTACCGCTGAGCTAAGCAGGTTGCAGTTTTCTGGCCGCAGACTTATGTGTATCAAGCATGGCCCTGATAGATAAAGGCGTGAACACACAGGAGAGAGCTATCGTGAAGATTTACAGGTTGTATTTAATGAATTATTTTGTGATCAGGGCAGATTGGCAGCTCCATAGGATCTCTGTGTGTGATTGTGGAGGTTTATTTATATTTATTTATTGAAGCGTGTTTGATTGAAGGGCAGCGGCTGTAACTTCCTCATTCAGACTCTGCCTTCTCCAGCTACAGCTGGCTCCTCCTTCAGCCTCTGCTGATCGCTTGACGCGGGTGAAAGCGCTCATACGTTCACATTGTGCCGCTCAATCCGCGTGAACGCCAACGCTGAAAGATTGACGCACGTTATCGCACGTTCACATAGGCTTTACATGGAAGATGGTCGCGTGGTCGCGTTAGGTGTGTAGGCACCTTCAGAGTGTGGTCTAAACTGGTGCGGCTGGATTCACACTGACCCTAAAGTGCCGCTCTCGGGTCAAGAGCCACTTAGATTTTGTGATATGGTGCGGCTTCTTGCGATACAGAGATTGCGTTACCTAATATTGTGATCATACATTGCGTAGCGCTACTCAAGATTTTCTAATGATTTATTAAACACTTTGCCAAACTGTGTTTTTTATTTCAAATTTGACTGTCATATAAAAATAAAGCATTTTTCCATTGAACAGTGAGGTAAATGCAGAGCTGCTTGTGCGGTTGATGAAAGTATTTCCTGATAATCAATTATTTACATCTCTCCTGTTGTTTTAGGGCCACACTCCTCTGGACTTGGCTCATCAGGTGCATAGCCCTCTGCTCATCCACATGTTGAACCATATCAAACAGGAGCGGCTGAGCTCCAACTCCCGCTGCCTGCGCCTCGCTCACAGATACAAGGTATGCACTGGGAAACACTCGATCATAAAGAGCTAAAGAAGAACATTAAAGACCCTGTACAGAATTGTTGTTACTAATTGTTTTGTTCTCCTTAAGTATACTGAATATTCAGAGGTTTATGAAAAAAGGCTGTCCATGCAATTATAAAGCATTTCTTTTGATTGTGAGCTTGCAGACTAGTTGTTAGCATTACTGTGACAGTGACTGGAAGATGTGAAAGATATTCATGAAGAATTGGAATTTTAGAAATGAGCTATGAAAGTTCTGAATGATTTTGAACCACATCTAACATTTTGCTTTCTCCGCCTTTGCTGTAAACAGAAATCTGGTATAGATGATTTGCCAGTGTCATCACGGTCACGCAGTTTTATTTACGCCACTTTGGAGCTACCCTGGCCTTCGTTCATGCGATTGTAGAATTGTTTTCCAAATCTATTCGACAAATAATAAGTTGGATTACCCTCGAGAACAAGTGCAGTGATTGAGACAGTCACTCTGCTCTTTCACTGTGTTGAATATGGACTCACAAATAGACAGAAAACAGGTTGTTGACAGCGACCAATTAAGCGAGCCCACTTCATATATCAGACATATCATATATGTCTCGATACAGGTCGAAATGGAATAAGTTATAAATTACAATCTGAAAAGACTGGAGCGTGTCGTCTGAATACACAACTGCACTGACACTGGGGACTAGACCAACCTTTTTTACACCACGGATTTGTGTAAAATGTTTAATGTAAGGCATTATTTTCACGGACACAGCCACCCACGTGTGGTGGACAAATACAATGGAAATAAATAAAGTGCATGAAGATTAAAACTAGGGATGTTCCGATACCGATACTGGTATCGGATTTCATGCCGATACCACAGGTTTTTCAGGTATCGGTATCTGCGAGTACCTGAACCAAAACCTATCCGATACTACAATGTGTTTTTCTGGGCTCTGCAGACACGAAACCCTCTAAAGATCACAGCAGATACATTTGTGTTTCCTTTTTTTCCTTCATTTAATCTTTAGAGTGGAAACAGAACAGTGACAGAATACATTTTATATGCAGAATGAGCCATATGCAATGGGCTTTGGGGTCTTTTTTACAGACTTTTACTAGTGTTTTTATTTACATTGTGGTATCGGAGAAGTACTTGGTATCGGCGAGTACTCAGAGTCCAGATATCGGTATCGGATCGGATGAGAAAAAATGGTATCGGAACAACATTAATTAAAACTCACCATATCTCCGAGTCAGAGGGAGCCCTGGGTTTGTTTCTCTTTGCCAGTAGCTAGATATAGCTGTCCTTGCTTTTTTCTTTCACTCCAAACTCCAAAAGGTTTATATTTTAATCCGGGTGTTCAGTCTCCATGTGCCAAAGCAGTTTTGAAGGTGTCATTACCTCAGTCCCTACATACGATGCAGACCAGACTTTTAGCGACAAACCCAGGACTCCTGGTATTGTCTGTTAAAATGAGCTTTCTTTTTCTCTGAGGTGTCAGGCTCCTCTTCTGGCTATATGAGTTGGGCTTTTCCCTTAGCAATAAAGCTCCCCAGTGACGTCGTTTTTACCCATTTTCGCTAGCTTGTGCTTAGTTTTAACGTAGTTTGGCGGCACGGTAGCACAGTGGTTAGCGCTCGTGCTTCACAGCTAGAAGGTCCCGGGTTCGATCCCCGGGCCAGGACGGGGCCTTTCTGTGTGGAGTTTGCATGTTCTCCCCGTGTCTGCGTAGGTTTCCTCCGGGTGCTCTGGTTTCCCCTACCACTAAAAACATGTACAATAGATCAGGATGAATGAGAGTGTGTTTGTGTGTATGAGTGTGGGACAACGGAAGCAAATTAGCCCAAGGCTACAATCCGGAGTGGTGTGTTTACATGCATGGTTCTCATGTGTGTTCATTAACATGCACTGTCCCAACCAAATAAACAATAAATAAAAAAGCTGATACGTGTGTGATACATCATCATCAGGACTAGAGCAGATGTATAATACAACTGGATATTCCAATGGATTTCGCGGCGACTTTCTATCAGGACTTTTATTATACTGTATATCTACGGACAAGCTTTTTGACGTGTAAATAGGGTCAGGCGAAAGTTAAATGGGAGTAGTGGATGATTTTAGAGCCTGTAGCCTGGGCCTGTAGTTGTTTTTCCTATCAGAAGATGCGCACGTGATATTCGTGACATCTCAGCAAATCATCTATAGGAGGCTCAAGGTGCACAGCAGGCAGTAGACTTGTATGATCGACATGAGCTCTGGCTGGAAGTCTGCTTTGAGTTTTTGGAGCACAAGCAAACACTGAAGAGACGGAAGATAATTGCATGAATGAAACTGCTTTCGAAACTTCACATACAACACAAAAGACATTAAAGAAAAAGTAGACACAGGGACTCAGGTGGAGCTTTGGGGAAATAGGAAGTGCTTTTCATAAGCTCCTGCTGTCCACCGGAGAGAGATTCAGAGATTACTCACATGTGTGAGTAACACACATCACAACACATCACAACATTGTAACCCGACTTTGCATTAAACTCCCCCTTTAATGATAGTTTGGCGGGTTGTGATTGTACAGTTAAGTCCATCATTATAACAGGAAAGGACCTGCCAGTGTTTGTTCTAATTACCGCCCAATATCGCTATTAAGCATCGCTGGAAAACTGTGTTAATAATTTTGAAAAATCCAAACCACTGATATTGACTGTCATTTGAGATAAAATCAGTGTGAGTGTGTTCCGTTTCCCCCAGTTGATGGTTCAGTTCATCACCTGCACAACTCTGTTCGGAAGCATCGGGGCCATTCTGGACCTGAACTCTGAGTCCTGGCTTCTGAAGGGGATTCTTTTGGCCTGTGTCATTGGAATCAGTAACCTCGCCTCACGGTCAGAGAATCATCTCTTTAAAATGTAACTACAACTGAACAGTTTCTGACACACAAACTGTCCTGTAGGAACTCCCGGAGCGCCGCCTTCCAGACACTGATGCCCTCCACCGCGCTCATGGCCTCTGTCTTCTGGATGATGGTCACATGGGTCCTTTGGTTCCTGCCTGGTATCCTTTACCCTTAAGTAATAATAATGATGATAATGCATCAAGTCACACTTTAAGGAGAGACACGGCAGGCCAACTTCGAGATTTCTGTGTAGTTTAGTTCCACATCGTAGCTGCAATGTTAAAGTTAAAGTTAAAGTAGAAGACCAAACTCAGCCTTTACGATGGTTATTTTATGAAGTTTTACCAAGCCGCACATCAGGAAGTGACCCGAGTCCTTCTCAAATAGTGGGTAGGGTGCACACGAAATGCCACTTTTTCAAAAAGTGTTTTTAGACCGTAGATACCTGTAAGGTGTGTAGATGTAGAAGCCGTAGGCCTCAGGTTAACTCTATTCTATTACAGTCAAAATAACATTGAATCCTGAGCTGATCCAGTGCAGCATCCGCCAGGAAGGGGGCGGGTGCGTGTTTAGTTTATTGTTTATTGAAACAGGGACAATGTACAAAACCATTAGTCTTTACAAAAGAAGAGATGATTTGCATCTGCAGTCCCTGGGCAGGTGAGTACACAAAAACATTACAATTATAATATACAAATCTAATCTACAATAAAATAACTATAATACATTAAATGTTTTTTTCTAAAAATGTACAGTATATAAAAAACTAAACATTCCCTACAATTTAAAATAAATTCATCAATGCTGACACGATTGATTGATTATCTAAAATGTACTTTTTCAAGTAAAACTATTAAGATCTACAGACAATTTCACACTGTCTGGGAGCTGATTCCACTGTTTAATAGAGTGAAATGATAAGGCACATTGTGCAAAGGACGAGGATCTTTTTGGGATTACAAAGTCTGACAAAGTTCTTCAGTGACGGTGGACCTGTATTATTATTGATTTTGAATATAGTTCTTAGATTATTGTACAGAATGAGATTGTCAA
>OMNZ01014260.1:7639-34660 GCA_900303255.1 Lesueurigobius sanzi | reverse complement strand
CAGAATACTAATTTTGGGTAACTGTATTCAGGCACAAATACTCTTTCATTTCAGGGTATTTCGAATACAGTTACTTTCCAAATACCAAAGGAATACAGAGAGAGAGAGAGAGGAAGGAGAGAGAGAGAGAGAGAGGAAGGAGAGAGAGAGAGGAAGAAGAGAGGGAGAGGAAGGAGAGAGGGAGAGAGAGATGAAGGAAAGAGGGAGAGAGGAAGGAGAGAGAGAGAGGAAGGAGAGAAAGAGGAAGGAGAGAGAAAGAGGAAGAAGAGAGGGAGAGGAAGGAGAGGGAGAGAGAGATGAAGGAAAGAGGGAGAGAGGAAGGAGAGAGACAGAGGAAGGAGAGAGAGAGGAAGAAGAGAGAGGTAGGAGAGAGAGAGAGGGGAAGTAAAGAGAGAGAAAGAAAGAAGAGACAGACAACAGTTGGTGTAAAAATGTTGCTACATATTTTTAATCTTTCACCATATTTATACAAAAAATATAATACAAATCAAGGTGAAAGTATTTAAGTATTCAGAATACAGTACACTGATTGGGCAAAGTAACTGAATACGTTACAAAATACATTTTAAGACAAGTATTCAGTATTCCGTAACTGAATACAATTTCAAAGTATTCTCCCCAACACTGGACATAAGATGAAATACATATCTTCCGTTCATCTTAAACACAAAAGTTTCAAATGTTCTAATTGATGGACTAAATACATTGTGTTCACCTGCAGCCTCTCGTGCCACAAACCCACTTTTGGAGGTAGACGTTTTGACAGAGCGTCGAGTGATGATTAAATCGATTCCACCATTGGGACGAGCTTGGTTCTGCGTAGCACTTTTTTGGCCTGGCTGTCCTGCTTGTAGCCTTTTCACTCAACAACACAGTCGCAGTAAAGAACGGGAAAAAAAGAAAAGAAAAGAAGAGCTGCTTTTCTTGTTTACAGTGATTAATGGTTCAACCTAATTGTGCCTTTAAAAACAGGCCAGTCTTTGTGCACAACTAGCAGTTAATAAATAAAAAGACTAGTCAAACTTGTCAGGGACTAATTGAGGATCATCTAGGGGATTTTTCTTTCTGTTTTTTTTTTGTTTTTAGAAAGGGGGCATTGAAACTGGTGGGGATTGATTGTTGTTTATCACAGGGACAAACCAATAGTGGGCCCATTTCTCTCGACGTGTCGGAAATGTCCTTGGCAAGCCCTGACGCTAGCTTTTCGGCGGATCACAGCGGGGAGGGAAACCGCCCGGTAGAGAGGAGCGGCGAAACCTAAGGAGATCAAATGGGGAGATAGACAGCCACTAGTGATTCCTTTAACCTTTTGCGGCGAGCACAAAAGCAAAAACAAAGCTTGTCTAGCGCTCGCCGATTACAAGGCTAACGTCTGTAACCCCGAAATCTCTGAAGAGGACTACAAAAACTTCAAATCAAGCACTGGTTTAAATTACTTGATTTGGGATATTATTATTCGTGTTTTGAGTAGTTGCGACCAGATTAGGCACATTTACTATTGTCGTCTGGATTATTTGGCTTGTTTCGCGACATTTCTGACTGATTCTAAGGCAAACATTTTCTTATCCCATTGGCAAATAAGGTCACTTAAAATAACAAGAAATATATCGAAACAAGTCAGAAACTATGGAGGACCAGGACTGCCAAAAGAATAGTATATAAATAAATATTAATGTTCAATGAATTGTCATGCTTACTAAAATAAAAATGTATTTAATGTAATAGGTCATTTTATTTATTTATTTATTTATTTCAGGGTTTCCGCACAGCATTAAAAAGCATTAAATAGACTTAAAACTGGCATTAAATCAAACATTCTTGGAAAATAAAGACATTGTTCAACTGGTTTTACCGCAGAAGTTTGGCAAAGATCCAAAAATAGGGTCTAGACTGCTGTTTGGAAAGAAATGATATGCTATTTCTGTTCAAAAGTTGTCAGTTGTATCAAAGTTTGTATTGAATATGGAAATTAATATTAAATATGCACCAATTTGTGGCGTTTCTGGCATTAAAAATGGCATTCAATTTGACTTGCGGCATAAACCCTGTATTCATTTATATATATATTAAATAGGGCTGTCAAAGTTAACACTTTTACTCACGGTTAATCAAAAAATAATGAATGCATTAATCATGGATTAATCGCAAATTAATGGCACATGTTTTGACCGAACAAGAAAGTGGTGTTTGGTAAAGCAAATTTTCTAGTATAAATTAGTGTTTCTCTGATATGTCATTGGGACATCACCATCAGACGACAAGCCAAAAATACATTTAATTTGTTCTTTATATTGTAAAATACTAGAATTTTCCACAAACTGTTGTTTTAATAAGCATTAAGTCAACTTATTAAGCTGAAATTGTGATAAAAGGTGATTAGCTTAGTTCATATTAGCGTGTTTTATGCCAGGGAAATGTAAATAACGAATCAATAATAACAATAAAATGAACTGCGGTTAATCATGATTAATCAAATTTCAAACGTGTGATTAAACTGATTAAAATAATGAATCACTAATATTAAACAAACATCCCAGAACAAGTGGAATAATCTAGGTCAAATGAGCCACTCTTAACCTCTTAAACCCTGTAGGACCCAAATTAGGCATCGGTTTGGCTTTAACAGGTTAACTAGTCAAATCATCTCAAATTTAGATACATGTTCTGAATTTGAGTCATTTAAACTAATCTAGATATTTGAAGAGTTAATTTGCGAAAGCACACTGCAAAAAGTCCAATTTTAGTAAGTTAAGTCTAGAAATGAGTTAGCTTTTCCTGATATAAGTACCAATTTTGTCCTTGGTTTGAGAAACTAATTTCAAGATGCATGTCCATGGGGCAAGATGAATAAATAAAAAGTGGCTTAATATTTCTGAAGCAATAAAATAGGTCTGGTAATTAAAAACACTGCTACACGTAAGAGAAAATTACAAATATACGTTGTTTTTTTTCATTGGGACTCTTCATTTACTTTTTGCAGCGCGAGACAGAGCTTGCACTAAGGCTCCAGACTCCAGATACAGGTGTGCAGAGTTTTCAACCTCAGATTTGGGCACCCCTGATCTGGGTCCAACTAAATCGTAACTAGTCAAAACAACACAAATATAGATCAACATGCAGGATTAGATTCATTTAAACTAATCTAGACCTGTACTCTTCACTTTGAGGTTGCATTGGAGGTCTTCCCCGTCGCCCCATAACCAAACACCAAAGCCTTAGCACAGTCTAACTCCGTGGGGCTCGTGATTATTTCGAATGCGTCGCCCACCGCGCCACATCAAACCATTTCTGGCAACCCGTATTTTGTTGCTTTTGTTGTGTCAGCTTCAGTTTTGCGAAAGCGCCGTCACCGATTCCAGCTGCTTCTCTTTGAGCTTGTCATCACATCTACTTTGTACCGCATCTCTGTGTTGCTTTTGTTTTTTTTTTTGTTTGTTTTTTTGGTTGCCATCATACTTACTGTATTCTTCACTGATTATGCTTCCACCACACATGTTAAAAGTCGTACATGTGAAGTTTCGTGTCTTGTTCCAAGTTTGGTCCTCGGTCCAATGAATGCATCATAGTGGAGCACTGTCTGTTGGTATTTAGCCTAGCGCCTTGTCAGCCCTCCGCCGCAAAAAGTCACCGACAAATAAGTAACATTTTTTTTAAATTGAACAAGTCTTTGCTTTGATTTGAATAACCGATTTCAAGAAAGTGGGGTAAGCTTTTCGAACACTTGAATTAAGAAAAAAGGATCTCATCGTTCTCAAAATTAGATAACAAAACCTTCATTTACATTGGTGTGTTGTTTCTTTCTTGAACCTGGCTAATCGAATCAAGGGCAAATGTACTTATTTGAAGAAAATGTGGCTTACTTCTTGGTAGTTTTGTTTGCGGTGAGGTTTCTTTGTGTCCACAGTGTGCCGGTTAATGTCCCTGTGTTTTTGTGCCACTCTAGGAGAGAGAGAGGAGGCGGCAACACGTAATGCTGATGAAAGCTGTAGAGGCTCGCAAGAAAGCAGAGGTACACACGCACACTACTACAACAATAAAAACATGGGTTTAAAGGACTTGATTTCAGAATATTAACCTTGTTTTGATCAGTTTGGACTCGTTAGACGTATTTACTGCTGTCATATAGATTACTTGGCTTGTTTCATGACATCTCTGACTGCTTCTGTGAGCCGTCGTTGTCCTCGGAGAAACATATACCCCGTACCCCTGGTTAGGAAACACTGCTGTGGGGTATGTGAACTTTTGAGCACAACTGTAGCTCTGTTAAACGCTAATTTGTGATGAAAAAACAGGCTGTTTTTTTTAATCTGGTGAATTCAAAAACCCAATTTTCCGACAAAGAAAGCGCATAAACACAAACCAAATGGGAACAACGGACTTCCATCTGGGGAAAAGGAGTTCCACAGGTCACACAAATGCGGGGAAATGTTGTAAATTTGAGTCATTTGAACCAGTGTTTCTTACATTTGTCATGTGGAAAAGCGGCTTTGTCTGTTAAAATGACACAATGTTGTTTATACCATGATTAGTTTAATGTTTATTTAATCCTTAAATTAACAATAATCTGTAGGAAAATACAGTATTTTAAGATATTCCAACTGAAAAGTGTTTTATGGGTTGGAAAAACATTGTTATTTGTGTCGCAGCTTGTCATTCTGGGGGAATGATGGCTCCCGATGCCAAACCAGTGGAAAGCCACTGATTTAAAGTAATCTAGAAATGCCCTTTTTGCAGTGCGGCAGACACACACTGTCCACTCCGTAAAATGGGCCCAAGTCATTATTCCCTAGATGGATTCCTGCTTTCTCTCCTTCCGCGCACTCCCTCCCTCCCTTCATTTTTTTCTGCACACTTACCGAGTCAAAAGATTCTGGCCCCTCAAGCACTTTTCCTTTGAACGCACAGCAGCATTAGACTGAATTCTAACAGTGCTCAGCAAAGTCAAGTAAACCTTCCTGTCTGTTTTCTTGCACATGCATAAGCACACACACACACACACACACACTTCACTCGCTAATGCAGCCTCAACTTTTCTCCCTCCGTTCGACTCTCTCCAGGAGCGAGAACGCTTGCGGCAGGAGAAACGGGACGAGAAGCGCCTGAACAAAGAGCGCAAACTGGAGCAGAGGCGGCTGGAGCAGGAGCTGGCCCGAGAACTGAAGAAGCCCAACGAAGACATGTGTCTGTCCGACCACAAGGTGACACAGAAACGGCAAAGGACTCTGTGCGATAGGTGGCATTCACGTGACATCACAACAAGAGCCTGTAGTTTATAATTGAGGTGGAGCAGGGCAGTTGGACAATCTGCGCTGGTGACTGTGGGGCCTGTCACAATACAGATTCCTAGTCTTAGTTTATTGCTAGTTTCTCTGTAATTCCTGGGCCAATCCACATGTAACTAAAACTGTCACAAAGTTCAATGTCTTCTCTGTCAGCACATGTGAACTAAGGTCTAATTATTTTGTCATAAAGGCGTCCAAAAACGGTGACAGTATTCAAAAACGGTTTAGATTGGCGCCTGCTTCGACTGAAATACAATTCTGCGACCTGTTTGTGCTTTGAATGAAAACGAAAGTATTGAAAACAAGAATTAAAGATGTTTTCTTGTGCCTCGTGAACTGCTAAACAGTTGCCAGGAATGATTTGGTTGCACTTGGGTAACTGTGCCTCACTGGGCGTGTAATCATTGCATCTGGTCAAACGTGATTAGTGAAGTGTAAGATGGGTTTAAAATGAGAGTCGGATCAAAATCATTAAAATACTTCGTAGGATACGCGCACCGTGTGTCATGTACGATATTCAAAGTTAATACATTCACCCTGAGTGGTCATCTACAAAAAACTGCATAGACGAGAGTAAATGGGTTCTAAATTGTTCCAGATTGATCTTGGATTATATTCTTCAAATCTCAGTGTGGCGCACATGTAGTGTAAAGAAGTAGGTGTGGAAATGGGAGCATGTCATTGTCATCACTAAACGATGTTATGAGCTCATCACTCAGAGATAAACTCCCTGTCATGTTCAATTGTATCTACTACATTTGTATGTGGATGTGTGCGCCCTCATGTGGTCGGAAATAACTACTGCATCATATTAAATATCTAGATTTTACTGAATGGGATCTTTTCTCTCTTTTTAGAATGGTTCAGTTTGATTTGTTACAGAACAGATGTACAGAAATACAATACAAGACTGACAAGGAATAGACGTTTTTGCAAATCTAAAAATCAAGCTTGGGTTTAAATGACTTGATGTGAGGATTAATTTGAAGATATTAATGTAGTTTTGAGAAGTTTCGATTATTTGGCTCGTTCCAT
This sequence comes from Lesueurigobius sanzi, assembly GCA_900303255.1. Lineage (NCBI taxonomy): Eukaryota > Metazoa > Chordata > Actinopteri > Gobiiformes > Gobiidae > Lesueurigobius > Lesueurigobius sanzi. The sequence continues at coordinate 28,343 of OMNZ01014260.1, read as the reverse complement.
GACATTTCCGACTGGGTTTGAGTTAAAGGCACTATATCTGATTTTTACCTGGAAGAGGAATGACATTTGTTTAGTCCTCCTTTAGTATTGTAAACTCAGATATTTGGAAATAAAACTGGGCATCTAAATACTAAGCATTTTATATCAATTTCATGAGTTCACAGGCTGCTTTTCTGGCATTTCTGTGACAGTGAACCAAAAAAGTGACGCCCGCTAGTTGTGAAAAGTGCTCATAAACTCATCTCTGTGAAGAAATTAGATTTTAGCAATACATTATGGAAGTTATGTGTTTGGACCACAACTATCTGTTGAATTTACTTGCTCCCACTTTCATTGTTTGTTTTCTTAACCCATTAGTAAATATGTTTATTTGAAATAAGAAGCAATGCAGAAACACCTCTAGTGATGCGATTTATGGCTCTTTAAAGGGAGACGAGTCTTTGGGACCTGTTCAGTTCAAAGAGGTGTTCAACAGACTGCCTCATAAATCATTGTTAATTTCGACTCTGCCCTCCAGCTGTTTTCAAGCATTCAGTTTCATCTGTAGAAAGTTTGAGATCCAGTTTGATCCGTTCACACTAAAGATCCGTTCAAAAGAGCCGGTCATGAACCTCACATGACTAAACACCTCAGAACAAGCTTATTCAAATGAGCGACAAAACTATTTAGATAAATATTCTGAATTGGAGTCTAGAGATCTAGAAGTGCACTTTTTGCATTGTACTGTATTTTTGCTATTTGTTTGCGTTGTTCTCTCTTTACTAAATCATGTAGGGGACACCGGGGATGATTGTAACACGGGGGAAGAGTTGTATCAGCACCACTTTGACCAATCAGAGTCCAGCTAAGTGTAATATGATCCTATCAATCTGTAGTCCTTTCTTCTCTGATCAGGCACAACACATTTCAAGACTAGAATGTCATTTTTGGCTCCTATTTAAATTAATATTTCCAAAATATTAAAATGTATTTTTTCAGGCTAGTTTGCTACTACATTTTGCTGAACATTATAAACAGGAGCAGGGTGGTTACAAGACATGATTAAACAGAGGTACTCTTTGGTTTGTCTCATGGTGATTGTGTTGCGATTATAGGAATTTTATGAGCTGCCATTTGTAGCCAAAAAACGTAGGTATTTAGTGTAAAAGTTTGAGAGTCACAGCTCAAACGATCAGTGCATTACAGCCCTCAAGCTAAAAGTGTTACAATCATCCCCAGTTTCCCCTCTACTCACACACATGTTAGCTTTGTATTAAAACACAAGCTTGGTATGTTATAAATCACATTATCGATCCGCTTCAATCTCAAACCTCTCTCTCCTCAGCCTCTGCCGGAGTTCTCGCGGATCCCCGGCCTCATCCTCCCGGGCCGCGCCGTGTCCGACTGCCTGATGCTGATGCAGTTCCTGAGGGGTTTCGGGAAGGTTTTGGGACTGGACCTGAACTCGGACGTCCCCACCCTGGGCATGCTGCAGGAGGGGCTGCTCAACGTGGGCGACAGCATGGGCCAAGTGCAGGACCTGCTCGTCAAACTGCTGTCCCTGGCTGTCTGCGATCCCGGTCTGCCGCCGGGACAAAAGGTCAGTTCTGAACAGCGGGATGGAAAAAAAAGAAAAGCACAAAGTCAGTGTAGCGTAGAGTTAATTAGCCGGACCTAACAAGTCGGATGTTGCCATGTCAAACCCTTGTGTTTAGTGAGTTAGAAGCTGCAAAGAAGTATTTTTTTTTTTACATGATTTCAGGCAAAAATCCATTATTCATCATAGAAGTTAAATGCATTATTCATGTGGACTGTCTAGATTGCCATAACTATCACGTGACCAGCTTCAATCAACACTAAAGATTTGTTTTTTGTTACACAACCCAAAACAGTCAAACTAGGAAGAACTAGGAAGGTGAGGTTAGCCTTCAAGCCCTGACCCAAACTTTTTTCTTACTCTCCAAAGCCGTCTTGCACATCCAAAGTGTTCATGTAAATTCATTTCATGCATGTTTTGGCCTTTCATGTTGGCAATAGTTGTGTTAACGTGACATGACAACATTCAACAGAGCCTATAGTTTACAATTGAGATGGAGGGCAGCTGAGAAATGCAGATTTCAAGTCTTAGTTTATTGCTAATTTCTCTGTAATTCCTGGGCCCATCCACATGAAACAAAAACTGTCACAAAGTGCAACGTCTTCTCTGTCAGCACTATATAAACTAGAGTCGAATTATTTTTAAAAAGTGGTGGCAATATTCAAAAACATGTGCATGATGTTGGCCAGTAGAAAGGACTCTCAGCCATAACAATATTATGGCAGGTTTGTGAATCCAATCACTATCAAATACTCATCAGAGAAAACATTTGGACATTTTCTGCTTAGAGTTGTATTGGCACCTGCTCCAAATGAAATAGAACCAAAACATGAACCAACCTATTAATTTACACTAAAGTTTTATTGTTTGTTACATGACCCAAAGGTAATTAAAGCTTCCCATTGTCAAACAGTCAAACTAGGAAGCAGTGAGGTTAACCTTCAAGCCCTGGCCCAAACTTTTTAATTACTCTCCTAAGAGTAATTCTCCCAATTGTTCATGTTTCACTTCATGTTTTGGACTTGCATACTAGCAAGAGATATACCGTGTTTTCCGGACTATAAGTCACACTTTTTCTCATAGTTTGGCTGGTCCTGCGACTTATACTCAGGTGCGACTTATATATTAATTAATATGTTACGTTAACATACCAGACACTTATTCAGTTCATTGTTTATGCTTTGTGTACCTGCATAACCATCAATGTGTTACGTTAGCATACTGTACACCTATTCAGCCTGTTGTTCTCTATTCTATTGTTATTATTATAACTTGCCTTTCCAGATGACATGTCTGTTAGAAATAGAAAGAAATAGAAAGCTTTATTGTCTACCGAAGTAGAAATTCATCTCACCGACACATAAAAACACAAAGACCAGAACAGTACAAACATGCCTAGTAGATCTAACGGATAAAAATACTAAATTAATAGAAAGCATGTTCTTCTCTCATTTTGTTCTTGGTCTCGGATTTTGTAAAACAAATTTCCCCCTAAAAATGCGACTTATAGTCTAGTGCCACTATTATGTTTTTTTCTTCTTCATTATGCATTTTTGTCTTATACTCCAGTGTGACTTATAGTCCAGAAAATAGGGTAAATCTGCCATATTTCCATGCAGACACTGTGTGGTAGTTTGCTTTTAAAACACATGCATTTCAAATATAATTCATGTTTGCAAAGATTCCATCCCACCAGCTGTAACCCACTGTAACAGACGATAGATTCATAGATTAAGCCAGTAATGCAGGGAAATACATTACTTATAAGCTTTTATTTTGTAAATGACTAGTGCTAACTTTCTTCTCCTCCCTGGCCTCTCTCAGACAAAGACGATGCTCGGGGACCACTTGACCAACGTGGGCATCAACCGGGACAACGTGTCGGAGGTGCTGCAGATGTACATGGGAGCCCACTGTGCCAACACGGAGCTGGCCCCTCTGGCCCTCAGCCTCAAGACCAAGGCCTTCCAAGCTCACACGCCCGAGCAGAAAGCCTCCGTCCTGGGCTTCCTCGCCAACGAACTGGCCTGTAGCAAAGTAGTCATCAGGTGGGTGCGGCGGCTGTGTGATTGATTTTCTAATGGGTCGTCTTTTGCTAAATCTTTCAATGTGGTCAAAGTGCTTAAAGGTCATTGTGTATTGTCTACTATTTTGAAACCATAGCATTAGTATTTCACAACGCAAAGTGCATACGGTACAAGTCAAAAGTTTATGTATTGGCTTTTCTTTATGTTCAACATTATTTAAATAACTCAACTATGAAATAACTCAAAATATGTTTTATATTTTATATTCTTCAAAATTGGCACCCTTTTATTCTTTGCATTTTCTCGGTGAGCTTCATAAGTTAGTGACCTGAAATGGTTTTCAATAGTCTGTGAAGTGAAAACCATTTCTGTGAAGCTCATTGAGAAAATGCCAGACGTGCGAAAATCAGTAATTAAAGATAAAAGCTACTATTAATTTCTTTATTCCTTTCATGGACAAGTCACATACAGTACACACATTTTTTTCAATGCTTTATACATTTCCATGATCAGAAAGGAGCAGATAGAAGAATTTAAATCTGAAAAAGTTTTAAAAGGTGTGGAAAAAATGTAAAGAATGATTTTTTATTTTTATCAATTTACAAAATGATCAAACAAAAGAAAGATCTAAATCAAATTAATATTCGCCTTCATCAATTCTTATATGTACTGTTTGTATTGTTTGTGGAGTGTGTCTGGGATTACATGAAGAGACGATGTGAGGCAGCCTTCATCTACAGAAGATCTGTGGTTAGATGTTTGGAACAACCTACCAGCCTAGTTCCTTCAAAAGGAGTGTGCATGCATGATCAGCATGAGCAGTGTGCTGCATGATCATATATAGCATACAAGCTCATTAAACACATCACAATCAAGAATCAAGTTCATATAATGTCAATTGTTTCATCTGACAACTTTTTTTGTTTTGAAGAATCTATTTCAACCTTGAAATGAGTGTCTTCAGTCAGAATGTGCAATGTAAATAGTCTTGAAATAAAAGAAAAAACAAGACATAAAGGTTTCCAAACTTTACTAGTACTCTATATGGGTAAAAAGGTAGTTCAGTCCAAATGTCTGAGCATTCAAAACACCTGGACTGTACTTCTAATAGAACAAAAGAATGGAGTAATTTGGGGAACATTATTTAAATATTTATCTGCTACAAAGCGCACAAACCCATTCCTAAGTCTGTTATAGTGAGTTCTTTTGATCATGATTTTAGCTTTATATGATTATTTTATGCAACGATAATTTATAGGATAGTCCATTCTTTTACATCATGTACATACTAATTCTTATTTGATTGGTGGGTTGGCCTTATGGAGTGATGGTGGGTGCCCGTCGAGAACTGTTGGTCTAAACAAAATTAAAAACAGCTACGAGCTATTAGCAAGACATGATTTGTAGCGGAGGCAATCCAAAGTCCAGTGAAGTTGTCTGGCCTTAGAGCAGCAGCACCATGTGACATCAGCAGGAGGGGGTCGAGCTCTTGAGGAAGAATCAGACAGAATAAGAAGATTAAAAATACTCCCAACAAATAACATCTCCAAGCCTGTTGTTCAGTAAGGCGAGATACTGCAGGCCAGTTTACTCTCTGAACATGTAAACAAATAAATGACCTAATCTTTACAATAAGGTGTGTAATTATTGCACTTATTCAATGTTTCTCCATAGAACTAGATGGGGAAATGTAAATTCCATGACCATTTTGTCAAAATGTATTTTTCTCACATTGTGGAGACAACATCTCCACTTCAGTCGCTCCAACCTATTTTATGGAGTGAGCTACTTTTACGCAAAAAATAATGGCTGCGAGCTACTTATGCTTCGAATAAACACGTAAACAACCTGTAACCAATATGTTATTTCAACACTATTTCAGAAAATGACTTGAGTTTCCTCTTTATTCTTTACCTAAATGATTGGAGAGTGTGTTCAATGTGAAAAAAATTAATAAATAACAGTATGCATTTAAGAAATTGACTCATCATGCATGTAGAAATATAGAAAATCCTTTGGCGAGCTGCTTAGGAAGGGCTCCCAAGCTACTGGTTGGAGATCCCTGTCCTACAGACTCCAAACTTTCCAGTCTTGGACTTGAGAATATACTAAACATTTGTTCAGAGGGTTAGGGTTCATTTCAATATTTTGAACCCTTAAAAACAAGGCAAAATTAGATTTATTTACCCCAGAGCAAATCTTTGTTACTAATATGTCAACAGATTCAAAATTTATTCTCATTGTCAGTGGCAACGAAATTACATTTAGAGCATCAATCAATCAATGGGTGTGGCAATGATGTTAGTGCCTATCAAAAGTGCAGGTGCAGAAAGTAAACAAGTACATATTAGCGCATAGGGAAAGGGAAAGGGATTCTTATTTGTATAGCGCTTTTCATATGACACAGTCACACCCAAAGCGCTTCACACATGAAAGGGAGGGGGGCTCATTCACTCCATGCTGATGGTGGTAAGCTACTATTGTAGCCACAGTTTCCCCTGGGGTAGACTGACAGAAGCGAGGCTGCTCACATCTGCGCCAATGGTCCCTCTGACCGTTAGCGCATAGAAATGTAAACAAGTACTTAAGGGTAGGGCATAACGACACGACACAGGCAGGGGCGCCCAAAGTGGGGCCCGCGTGCCAAATTCGGCCCTTCAAGGGGTTTGATTCAGCCCTCGAGATGGTGCTCAGTTTGTACGTATTTATTTTTGATTCATTTGTGACTGAATAGACAGTCAATAGTACCTAAGGACGCCAAAACAGCTTGTCCTACTCAAAAGTACACAGTAATTAAAGGATATTAAAAGATTGATCTGTTTAGATGTGGTTTACATGTGAACAGTATTGCATTTGGCCCTCTGTTTTCTAGTTTGGCCCTCCATGGAAAAAAGTTTGGGCACCCCTGATCTAAGGTTATTAGTAGCAGCATAGTGTAGATGGTATGTGTGTTTGCAAACAAAATAAAAACATACATTTATAAATGGCTTCATTAATCCTTCAGATATCGTCGCTGAAAATGTAGCCAGCTTCAGCCATTTTTACACAAAAAATGCCTTTTAAAATATGAAAACATGAAATGATGGAAAACCTCCAATACATGTTTTCCTCATATTTATGTCAGTAATAAACAGCAAAACTTTCAAATCGATATCACTCAATTTAAACATTTTCCCTCTTCACCTGCAGAGCCCGGCCTTAAACAACTGAGACATATTAAAAAGTCAGTTCAGTACAATGTGTCCAAATATACTGTACATGCACATATACAAAGAAAACCATTTTCTACGCGGCCTGATCAGTGTCTGCATTTGTACCCAGCGTGTTATGAAGCCTCTTAACCCTGTGTTATTCATTAGCCGGTAATGGTATGTTTTATTGATGCGGTGGGAAAGACTCAATAACTCTGCTGCAGGGAGCCGTAATTTGCAGTTGCTTTCAATAAAATTAAACATCGCCGCGTGGCAACGAAGCCCCAAAACATCTTATTTTTGGCTATGGATACATGTCAATTTGCATCAGCTGTGAATGGTGATCTAATTTTTGTGCTTAGCCTTTGCCAAACATCACAGAACTGTGTCTAACTGGATCCTTACATTTGTTTTACAGTGAGATCGACAAAGGTCTGGATCAGATGGCAAACATGCGGAAAGACAAGATCATTATGGAGGGGAAACTCAAGAAGTAAGTGTCCCCATCTTTGTTTTGGGCCGGGTATGTCTGGTATTTCTGTGAAATTATGCAGTAAAGTCTGAACAATGGGAGTGCACTTTGAAGTTTCACGTCAGACATCCTGTTTTAGGAAACCTTGAGATACTTCAATCCTCTCCTTGGCATCAGAGACTATTGTGTAAAGCACTTTCCACGTTCAAACAATCTTTTTATTTCAAGAGGATGAGGCTAATGTTGCTAAGCAGCTGATGGTAATTCTCAGCCATTTACTCTTATGAAGTTAATGTATGTATTGTACTCGTTGGTGCACTGTATCAGGGAGTATTCAAATCAAAGTGCTCATACTCGTATCAGGTTTAGAAAAAGTGGTATCGTATCGGTGCATCTCTGCTTCTCATGCTTTGGTTTTTCTTTTTTTTTCAACACTATTTACATTGTATGATTCCCATTAATGACTTTAAACTTAGAGGTGGAGGATATCAACAAAAATGAGTTTCTCGATATTTAGTGGGACTGTCTCGGTAACGATGTTTTAGCAAACCATCAAAAATATGTAAGAATGTGCTGATAACTGTATTAATTTAGATAGCTGTCATCAAAAGTATAATGATCTTGACTAAACTGCAGAAAAAAGAACATTATTATACTCTTTTGTGAGATTACACATCAAATATATGTCAGTTTATTTTTTTTAGCAACAGTTCCTGCAGATTTTTGTTCATTTCTAGACTTTGAAGATGTACTCCATATTGTAAATTTACATATAGTTTTGATATCTTGTAGACGATATATATCTCCCATCTCTAATTCAAGTATGAATGAACGCATGGAACTATGTAGGAAACAACTCAAAATATGTTTTATATTTGAAGTTCTTCCAAATAGCCACCCTTTATTCTTGGCATTTCCTCAATGAGCTTCATAATGTGATTCTGAAATGGTTTTCGACAGACTGTGAAGTGAAAACCGTTTATGTGAATACATCATGAAGCTCATTGAGAAAATGCCAAAAGTGTGAGTAATAAGTGGCTAATTTGGAGAATATATTTTAGCTTTTTTTGTTTAAAACGTAATTCCATATGTGTTCATTCATGCCTTCAGTGAGAATCTACAATGTAAATAAAATAAAAACGATACATAAAAAGTGTTTCCAAACTTTTGACCCGTAGCAAATGAAAAATGCTAAGCTAGTTTTGAAAGATGCTTCATATTTATCAGTAAAGTTTCATTGAAAAGAGAATTTAGTAAAAGCTGAAGGGTTAATGGAAGTTGGATTCTCTTTCGCCCTTACCAGAACTATTGTATTTCTGAACTGGTTATTGTTTTATCACATAAAAGTTGTAATATTTGCCTCTCTAATGATGTGAATCCTTTCTCCAGGCTGCGGATCATCTACGCCAAGCGCACTGGGAAGCGTGAGGGCGGCGCCGGCGTGGAGGAGACCCAGTCCGTGGGCACGCCGTCCTCTGCCACGAAACGAAAGAGAAAAATGGCCGACAGTGACGACGAGGAGGATGATGACGACGACAGTGACGATCAGCCTGACGACGACGACGAGGATGAGGAGGAAGAGATCAAGAAGGTCAAAAAGACCGAGGCCTATGACGAGGTTAGGGCTGGCTTTCAGTAAACGAGTTCATGTGGACCTCAGGAAATCAACACTCGCGCAACTGGGGAAAGCTACTGGGGAACTGGGGTCTAAACAAACTTCCGACTTCCGCATCTGACTGCAGAATTCAGCTGATCTTTGGTTGGTTCCTTTATTTATGCTAGCAAAAATAATAGTTGCGTCATTTTATAAAACAAACCAACCAAAGTTTAGCTTTTGAGACGCTAACACCAAATTGAAATAGTTAGGCACATTAACACAAACCAACTGGGAACAACGGCCTTCCATCTCGGGAAAACAAGTTCCACAGTTCACATGATCTGACCAAATTGTGCAGGTGTAGCTATGGGTACAAAAACACAAATCAGCATTTAGTTTATTTAATTTCAAACAAAGCAATCCACAAAGACAGAAGACAGACAGCTCAACACGTGGTTTGGAAGAAGCATTGCTCTCCACACAACAATCACAAAACATCGCACTACTACAATACAATCCAATACTGTCAATACAATACAATACAGTACATCAGTGTTTCCCAACCAGGCATTTGGGGACCCCTGGTGGTACACGAGAGGTTAGCAGGGGATATTTTGAGATTAAAAGTAAGATGAAACTAATTGTATTTTTGATTATTATTAAGACATTTTAAAACGTTTAACTGTAAAGAGTGAGATTGTGAGAGTATCTACTGTAGGTGTCTTTTACCTGATAAATTGGAGTTTTTTTGTTATTCACTTTCTCACTAATCAACAGAAACATTGAAGCAGGGGTTACTCGGAGTATAAATGAAAGGCCCCAGGGGTATGTGAGACAAAAAAGATTGGGGACCACTGCAGTACATGGCATTCCAAAGTATAACTCCCCTCACTGAAATAAACATTGATTTTAAGGTTATTCTTACTTTTGGTTGATACAACTTATTTATTTGTTTACTTAATATGGACCCGACAATAACACTGGATGAACCAGATGCATTGTTCCAAGTGTTATAGCACATTGTGAGATCAGTAAAGTATTATCTGATCTTATCTTATCGTATGTGCTCATTTTCACCACTAGTCCACAGGGGGCTTTTGAGTTACATAAAATACATTTCATAACGAGATCAAAACAAGGCTCATTTTACACATGAGAACAACTCTGGGCCGATCTTAACCACTGTTTAAGCTCTCTGCTGAAGATGTTCATATTAACATGGAATTTTAGTCCACAGTTTAACCCAGTTGAACCTGGACTGTCCAAAAGATGTTCCTATCTTTGGGAGCACACAGTCCTGACTGACTGAGGCTCTGGTGACGGCTCTGAGAGAGGCCTGACGTGACACACAGTTGTTCAAACATTTAAAAATGAATGTAAAAATAGAAAAAATGACAAAATTGTCACAGGATGACGTCACAAGGATGCCTTCTCATAGGTTTAAATGAGATGAGATTAAATACATGGTGAGCATCTCTGTCCCTAAATACAGTTTAAATGCCACCTAGAAGATATGTTTTTGATTCCCTATTTTTTATTATTTAAGAAAAAGTGGGCTGGTGTGATCTTTTTTTTTTTAAGTAAAGCACTTTGATCAAGGACTGAACTGTTATCATAAGGTTGGGCCATTTTTGCAAAACCATAATGACAAATGGATCTTAGTAATGTTTTTTTCTTTTACTGTTCTTTGTTTCAGGATGAAGTCGACCAAGCCACAAGTCTGGAAGAGCTGGAAAAGCAAATCGAAAAACTAGCCAAGGTACGGCCAGATGATGAAAAGTAAATGCACGGTTTTGTAGCTGTATCCAAACGTACACACTGATAAGAAAATCTTTTGGGAATACTGATAAGTCACAGAAACACATTATTTTCCATATTGCCGCCTCCTGGGTAATCCTGTAGTGTTTGGGATGCAATTAGGAGAAACAATGAGAGGGTTCCACCGCATGAACCTTTAACATGGGGCTTAATTCAATTACAGTCTTTGAAAAATATAATAATTTAACAAAAGGCTTTAGCTTTCAAATGTTTTCCTTTCTAAATTCAAATCAGTTGCGCGGTGCATACATTAACACAGGCCTGTTTCTGATGAGGGGATTAATTTGTTAAATAAATTGGTTCATTAGCCTTGCATGTGGTAATTAACTGCAATTATCATTGAATATTAAGCAGCATGTTTGTTTGTTTGTTTGTTTGTTTTTTTGCAGCAACATCACCAAATCAGACGAAAGCTGTTTGAGATCTCTCACTCCCTGCGCGCCATGATGTACGGCCAGGACCGATACCGACGGAGGTACTGGGTCCTGCCCCACTGCGGAGGCGTCTTCATCGAGGGCATGGAGAGCGGAGAAGGTATTTGGTTTACGCATTGGAATGCTTAGTTTTAGCATGTACTGTCCTTTAATGTGGGATCATTTAGAGCCGGGGCTTGTCCCTCAACAAAGATTACGTTGAAACAACAACTCGGCTTTGACAGAAACACGGAAAAAAATACATTTTACTCCAAACTAGAGATGCACCGATGCAGCTTCTGTGACGTGTAACCATAATCGGTAACACTTTATAATAACTACACCTGATTTAGCCTCAACACATGATGAATTAACGCTTAATTAATCATGATACCAGTATCGGATTGATTATTATATACCCTATTCCAAACTACAACCCATTTATTTGCCACAAGACCTAGATAGATCTCATAGATAGCTGAAATTTTCATGTTTAAATATATTTATTGATATTTTCACATTTCAGATAGCTGAAATTTTGAATACGTTTTGACTAATTGCACAGCCCTGGTATAATTAATGTTTAGATACTTCCAGAATCTGAAAATGGATATAGATGCTTCTTGTGATGCTTAATTAGTGTGTTTTTTTTTACATATAAAATAAAAATAAAGCACAGCAAGCATTTACTGTTATGGGTATATCAGGCGACAAAATCATTGAAACAAATGTGTTTGTGGAGTAAGAAGGTAGAAATATTGTAAATCATCACTTTTGTTCCAACTAAATGTGCTTATCAAGCTGTTTATGGCTGAATAAAAAATGCTGAGGATGTTTTCCTTTATCTTAATTCTGCGCATCACCCAAAAGGCTAATTTACGCTTACATCTGCAAACTCGAATCATCCAGTGCAACTTTGCAAACTCCCTCCAAAATTAAAGGCATCCGATTTCAAAGCCACGATTGATTGTCTGCAATGATAAACTGTTTTTGTGCAGCTCCAGAGGAACTGGAGGAGGAGCGGCAGAGGCGCAAACGTGCCGCGGAGGAAGTCAAAGTCAAGGATGAGCCGCAGGAAATCGAGGTGCAAAAGGACAAACTCACGGACGACGAGGCGCAGAAAGAGGAGGCCGGCGAGGAGAAGACAAACGCTCTGTATTACCAGCAGCCAGGAGGAGGCGTGTCTAAGGTGTGCTCCCAGCGGGACTCCGTGAAGGAGGAGGACAAGGAGGTCCTGCATCAGAACGGCCGCCCTGTGGGACACCTAACCGGAGCCAGCATGGTAACACCAACCACACCCACCATAGAATCTCAAGCAGGGGTTTAAATGACTTGATGTGGGAATTAATCTGAATTTTGAGTAGTTTTGACTAGATTAGACATATTTACTCCTGTCATGCACAGTTGTGGCCAAAGGTTTACATACCCCTTTAACTTTACATACCCCTTTTAAGATTTTGGCCATTTTTCATAGTTAATGAAATCATAATGAAACATGAAACATAATGAAACTACTCCTGGTGTAAACATTTGAGCACAACTGTAGATTTGGCTTATTTTATGACATTCCTGAGGTTATAATGTGAGGTAAGTTATTGTGCCGTGTATTCCTTTCCTTTACTGCCGTTCACATTGTGTAGCCAAGACTTGTCCTACCTTCCTGTGTTGTAACTGCAGAATGCACCTGGAAACCATGCCAACCAAGTTAATTCAGAAACTGGCAATTCTACACATTTAAACAGATCTAGATATTTACTTTTTGCAGAAACTAATCTAGATACACCTTCAATTTTCTTATAATAAGATCATTTGACCTTTATGCAGGTAAATAAAATAATCTGCCAATGGAATTGGAAAAGTCTTTATTTTTGCACTTGGAATAAGAAAAAACTTCTTATTGAACCTAAAATAAGATTCATTGCAGTTAAAAATAGGAAATTAATCAAATTTTACTTGAAAAAAGAATGAAGATCTTATTCCACTGGAAGATTTTTTCACTTGGCTAGTCAGAACTTCTCAAAAGAAGTATTCTTAAATCCAGAAACTCACTCAGCTTTACTTCTTTGCAGCGTACCTCTGAGCCCTCTGTAGCAGCGACCCCCTCCGTAATGACTAGCGACACTACAAACACCCCCCCTCTGTCCTCCGCCGCCGGGTCCGTCCTGTGCGCCTCCGAGATCACCGCCCCGCAGACCTCCTCCTCCCCGTCACTCCAGCTCCAGTTCCAGACCAACGACCAGCTGCTGCGCGTGCTGACTGAGCGGAGCGGCCACTGGTTCAGCCTGCTGCCCCGCTCGCCCTGCGACCTGTCCTCCCTCACCTCGTCCCCTCCCGCGGCGTCTCGGGTGTCCCCGCAGGCATCTTCCACTCCGGTGCGGCCCAAGTCCCCCCCTCCGTCCCCGGCCCTGCCCCTCACTCCGTCGGCCGCCGCGTCCGCCTCGGCCAGCCCCCTCCACCCGGCCAGCCTCCTCAGCTACCCCCTGTCCGCGCTGCAGGTGAAGTAGAGTTTGTTTTTCAGGTCATTGCTCAGGGTTCACGCTCTAGAGTTTGGTGATGTTGTCATTTCAGATGCAGGGCTCAATACAACTCTATGGGAGAGAGGCATTTGAAGGAAATCTCAAAATAAAAAATCCACAGATGTTGAACCTTATCATTATTTGGTAGTTATTTCATCTAGAAATCAGCAATATTCATCTTTTGGCCAAAAGTCATTTCAGCTGATCAAGATCAAGCTTTCATGTGAAAAATCTCAGTAATGACAGAGATATTAGACATGAGCCAAGTTGAAAAATCTGTATTTTGATCATAGTTACCACCTCAACTTTAAACTATAGTTGTCAAAGAGCCTATATTTTAAGTCTTCGTCTTAATGAAACGGAAACTTACACATGAAACAGAAACCGTCACAAAGTTCAAAGTCTCCTATGTCGGCACATATGAACCAAGGTTTACTTATTTTCTCATAAAGGTGTCCAAAAGTGGTGACAATATTCAAAAAACATGTGCATGATGTTGGCCAGTAGAAAGGTCTTTCAGGCATAAGAATAATAAGGCAGGATTGTGAATCCAACAACTATCAAATAATGATCAGTAGTACAACATTTGGACATTTTCTTTTGATACAATTCTTTCAAAAACTGTTTCTCTCCCAGTTTTAGCACCTGCTCCAACTGAAATAGTTCTATAACGTGAACGCAACCTATTAGTTCTTAAGAATGGTGTGAGGTCCCCACTAACAACAAACTAGCCCTGTCTCCGTGGGTTATTTTACTGTTGTATTCATCAGTTCCCTCCTCTCTCTGTATCTCCATAGTGATTTTCCTGTTGTATTCACCTGTACCCTCCTCTCTCTCTCTCTCTCTCTCTCTCTCTCTAAAGGTGAAGCCAGGTGCCTCTCTGTTGGGCCTGTCGTTCGGGAGCTGGTGCAGCGGCGTCCTCAGTCCGAGTCTGCCTCTGAGCACCAGCCCGATGCCCGCTCACTCCCTGGAGAGCACCACGGCTGCCAGCGTCTCCAGTAAGAGCGAGTCGCCCGTGCCGCGCATGGAAAAGCTCTCATCCATACCCTCTCCCGCTCCGGAGCTGCCCAAGTCTCCGGACCACCCCACGCCGCGGCCCATCCCTGAAGGTCAGTCCCAAAACGGTGATCAATACCCATATCCGAGCATACTTTAATTGAAAAGAGTGCACCTGCTGGAGAAAACCTCGCTTGCCTGACTAATCCAAGATAATTGGATTAGGGATTGTTCTGCACTGGTGTACTCTGTTTCATTGGGGTATATGGATGAGCGCAGCTTAAACACTCCTTGTTTGGTGCCGTGTGCAGAGATGCTGACGGGCTGGTGGCGGGTGTCGGACATGGAGAAGCTGAAGGCCCTGGTGGAGGCGCTGCACACCAGAGGCATCAGGGAGAAGGGGCTCCAGCGGCAGATCCAGAAATACATGGAGATCATCCCCCAGGTCTGCACCAAACACAGAGACGGTGAGTGTCTTACCCTCGAATTCCACATCTCCAGTCTCCACCGCTCCGGCCGCCTCCGAAAGAATCACCAAGACTAAGACCAGAAATCTACATTTTGACAGTTTCCTCAGCTCCCCTCCACCTCAATTTTAAACTATAGGCTCTTTATAGTCTTATAGTACTGTAGCGATGTCACGTGAGCTCAAACTATTGCCTTAAACCCATATGTGGTGGTTCTTTGTCGCCCCCATTGAGATCCGCTCTTCTAAAGTGTGTTTGCCCCGTTCTGTGTCCTGCAGTGGCCATGATCGAGCTGCGTGAGCTGGAGGAGAGCCAGGTGAGCGAGGAGTCTGTGTGGGGCTGGTGTGTGGAGGAGCAGGCCATGGAGATGGACATCGCGGTGCTGCAGCAGGTGGAGGAGCTGGAGAGGAAGGTCACCGCTGCCAGTCTACAGACCAAGGTAGAGTCCATATTGGAGCATACTGCGGATGATAATGCTGTTTAACTTACAGACGTTATTCACTCAAAATGCAATCACAATGATACGTAAGGTTGGGTGTAGACAGTAGAGAACATACAGACTGTTTTTGGAGTCAAAGCTGAAGTTTCAACACTTGTGGTGCGTTCCAGGCTGCTGCTAACTGGGATTTTTCCCACTTGGAACGTACGAATAAACAAAATACAGTTAGCTAAAAAGATGCTAACGTAATTAGAATGTTTCTTCACACATGGTCTAGTTCAAAACATGTAAAATAATGCTATGTTGAAGGCTGGGGCTACAACATATCAATTAAACATAGTGTGCAAAAGGAAAGGAATACATACTCAGAAGATGTAGGTAGGAGTTCACGAAGAATAATGCTACCCCTTGTTTTCCTTTATACAGGGTAGTGCAGTTTCACATACAGTACGTTTATAGACATCTGATTTACACACATTTCATTCATAAGTTTCTTCATTGCAGAGGCACATGCGGACTGCCATTCCGTCACTGATGCAGTGGGTAATGAAAGTTTTATCGTTTCTATCACCCACTGGGGGCCGCTATTGTTGTCTTCAGCTGTATCTGAACTCGGACCAGTCTGAACAACTAGGAACACAGCATTAGTTCAATTGAAATCACTGATTATGGAAACATTAAGAAAGTGTTTAGTAACAGACAGGGTGGTTAGGCACTATACCGGATTTTTTTCATTACATACAATGAAAGAGGGAGTGAGTAGATTCAATTGATAGTTGTGGTCTAAACACATTCCTAACTTTCCTAATATATTGCTAAAATCCCATTTCTTTACAGAGATGAGTTTATAAGCACATTTCACAACGAGTGGGGTCACTTTTTTTGGGTCACTGTCACAGAAATGCCAAAAAAGTAGCCTGCAAATTCATGAAAGTGATAAAAATACTTAATATTTATATGGCCAGTTTTATTTCCACAAATGTATGAGTTTACATTATACTAAAGGAGGACAAAACAAATTTCATTCCTCTTCTTGGTAAAAATCAGGTATAGCGGCTTTAAGAGGGGAATTCAATTGAAAAAAGAAAAAAAAAAAAGAGTATATGCCTTTCGAACTCTGGGGTGGATTTATGGAACAGAATGATCCATGAGAAAAAAAAAAAGTCAATTGTCATGATGTACAAAACAGGGATTTTTTTTATCTTTAAATAAAAAAGTCCATTTATTGTTATTATTTAATGATGCAAACTGTTATATTTTCTTTCTGTAAAAACTGTAATGGGTAGGAAACTTAAGTTATACATCTATCTACTCCTTTTCTAATTATAACTTAAATTATGTTTTTTATTGTACCATGTATCACAAAAAAGTTGAGGCCACTGTACCTCACTATAGTCAGAAATTCTGTGTCCAAACAGAGTTTTCACAACCTCCACCAAAGCGTGGCAAATACACAAACTAAGTAAACTGCATGATGTCTTTGTCAATTCCAGGGTTGGATGCATCCAGACGCACAATCCGAGCGCGAGGACCTGGTCTACTACGAACACAAACCTCTGACAAAACCCAGTCCCACCTCAGGGAGTGACAAGGACTCAAAGGACTGCAAAGACCCCAAGGACCCCAAGGACCCCAAGGACCCCAAAGACTCGCGGGAGCACCCGGAGGAGCGCGGGGAGAAGGGCGGGGTGGTGCGTCACCCTGACAACCCTCTGGACATAGCAGTGACACGTCTGGCCGATTTGGAGCGCAACATCGAGAGAAGGTACCTGAGGAGCCCCTTAGGTACCACCATTCAGATCAGGCTGGATAATGTGGGTACGGTCACAGTCCCAGCCCCCGCCCCATCCACTAGTGCTGACAGGGAAGGGTAGGTCATCTCTCCAAAACCACCACAGCTCCCCCACTCTCCCACTAAGACCCTTTTTATTCCTCTGTGTGTGCTTTCGTGTGTTTCCACCAGTGAGGGTCTTTGCTGCTTCTCATGGCCTTTTGTGATGGCTTTTATTTTTTTTTCCATCTCCGTTTTGTGACTTTTTTTTTTTTTTTTTTGGTATCGTGGGGATTCGATGAGAGTCCCCTTTTGTTCTTCTCCTCACCAGTCGTTTTACTCGCGCTGTCTGTCATCGCATGGTCTTGTGAAACCTTGGTTATGGGCATCTTCACTGCTCCCACTACCCAGTAATCACCGGTTTGCCTCTTTGTTTTTCTGCATGGGTTTCCTCGTAACATGACAGTATCGGTGTGTACCTCTCCCCGGCGCCTCACACTCCCCAAATCCTCATGCCTGTCTCTGCACAGCTGGAGCTCTTTATGGTCTGCTGTCTTGTTGGCGGCTTAATAAACTGATCCTACCTAATGTTTCCCCACATGTCTTCTGGTGAGTGTGTGTGTGCGTGCTCATCGTTGCCCCTCTCGTTTCTCTGTAGCGGCGAGGAGGAGGTGGCCCATGGCATGAAGGTTTGGAGGAAGGCGCTCACAGAGGTCCGCAGTGCCGCGCAGTTGGCCATGTGCATCCAGCAGCTGCAGAAGTCCATCGCGTGGGAAAGGTCCATCATGAAAGTGGTAAGCACCACACACCAATCGGAGTTAAGCGAGTCTGTGAGTCTAAATGTAGTATGTAGTGTAATACTGTGGGGTGTGGATGTTTGGGTACCCCTAGTCAAAGTTTGACCTGTTAATGCGGAAAATGAAGCAAGTTGAAGATCTCCAAAAGGCATACACTTAAATATTAGACATTCCCTTGACATGTCAAACAAAATTAGGTCTTATTTCCGTCATTCCCATTCCCAAAATAGCAGAAAAGGAAAAATGACAAAAGTTGTGAAAAAGACAAAATCCACAAATGGATAAATGACTAGATTGCTTTCTTAAAAAAAATTAAAAAAAATCTCTCTCTCTCATTTTACAATCTTAAGGCAAACCGAAACTCAGGCACCATTTTAATTATGGAAATAGTGGCTTTTCACTTAGAATTCACACATAATTATACCCATTTGTTTTTTTGGTCAACAACACTACGACTAAGGGTTCAGTCGCTAGAAGACTGTTTAACTCTAAGGCGCCATGAGAAACCATCAAAGGTGCTGTGGGACTTTCACCCGATCAGTGTCTAGTGGTCAGGTAGAACAATTACAAAGTAGCCCACAGTTGTGCTGGAATGAGAAAACTAAAGCTGAGCTTTGCTGATCTACCTTTGGACAGCTTTTGGCTGACCGCTGCCATGTTCCTCATTCTGCAATAATAAAGCTATTTCAGGTCTGTTCACTTTTTCCTCAACATGTGCATGCTTTTCAAGCATGACTACTATAAAGACAAAAAGTGAAGGACTCAGAGCTGTTGAGGAAGATCTTTGTCTCTCTTCCATTCCTGCAAGCATTTCAGCATTGTGTTTAACTAAGCAGGCACAGAATTTACTCTAAATAAATACATTTGGGCTATATGTTCATTATTGTCCATAAGGTGTTCTAGTAACTATGCTAGTTCTTTCTTATAGCCAGAGCTGTGTGTTTGTTTGTTTTTTACCTTGACAGTTTCAGCTGCTTCTGCTCCTTCCTCAGAAGTGTCACGTGATGTTACTGTGGCGAGTCTGGCACATGACACTTCTGAGGAAGCAGCTGAAGCAGCCGAAAGTGTCAAGGTAAAAAAAAAAAAAACACACAGGTCTGGCTATAAGAAATATCTAGCATATATGTTCATTCTATTGCAATGGATATGTGACATTTATGTTTGATTGGTTGCCTTATGATTTTGCCTTATGATTTTCCTGTAAAAAAGGTTCCTTCACCTGACAGTAGAGAGTGGGAAAATGTCATTGTTGAGCAGTTTATGCCCTTTTCCTGTGGGTTTCAGTCAATCATTATCCTGTCATGGGTGCCATTTTGAGGACTTTGGCCATTGTTTTAAATTCCTACTTGTTAGCTCAACTGTCCTGGTTTTAGCTCATGTGAGGCCCGTAGTTACTGGCTGTTTAAAGGTTTGAAGAAACAAACCTTGCTGTTTGAAGGTCATTTCCTCAATGAGCTCAATTACATAATGCATACATGAAATAAACACAGAGAGACAAAGAGTGACGTATCTGTGTTCAAATACAAATGGCAAGGAAATGGTGTTTGTATATGCTCGAGGAGACCTTGAATTATGCAGTTTATTAATAAGTGCTTTGTTTTGCAGTACTGCCAGATCTGTAAGAAGGGCGATAATGAGGACCTCTTGCTGCTGTGTGACGGCTGTGACAAGGGCTGCCACACCTACTGTCACAAACCCAAAATCACCAGTATCCCGGAAGGAGACTGGTACTGCCCCGCATGCATATCCAAGGTACATTTTAAATCATGTTAGGCTTAATAAAATGTGACATCCCAGTCCACATGAAATGAGATCTGTCTGCTTCTCATGTTTGACCAACCAGGACTTGAAGCGCATAGTTATTTTTAGTGAATGTAATCAGCCAGTGAACAGGATAAGAGACGGGGAAAAAGAAAATGCGAGTCGTGAGTCGGAGCTACTCGGCTGTGCGAATTTTTTTCCTTTTTACAAAAAGAAAATGCAACATGTCAAGACAGTTTTGTCATTTGTATAATAATGCATTGGTTTTACAGTTGTGCTCAAAAGTTTTAATCCCCTGGCAGATGTAACATTTCCTAGAAAATGAATGATAACAAAACAAATATTGTTACTTTATTTCACTCATGGTTAGTGGTTGCGTGAAGGCATTTATTATCAAAAAACCTCTTTGTTTTTTCATTTTTCAACTAGAAACTAGACAAATGTCCCTGATCAAACCTTTACATATCGTGCAGGGTTTGAAAGGGTTTCGCCCAAACTGTGGAAACTTTACTTGTATGAATTAGGTTAGGCAAAAATAAGTTAAACTTCGGTCACCATGGATGTATGTATATTTATGAAAAAGCATGTTCACTCATTGACATAAGCTAACAGACATTGCTTTTGTAACTCCTTTTTCTTATGTCTCAAAATGTGTCTGACCGAATAAACTAACTACTACTACATCTTGAAACAAACATACATTTTTTTCAGAGAGTCCAATTTTGTCAGAGAGTCCTGTATTTCAGCTGAAGTGAGTTTTTCTTTGCTCCTGAACAATTTCCCTGGCAGTTGTTGAAGGTCATGTGAACGTTAGATCAGGGGCATTTGAGTAGTTTCTGTTTCATTATGATTTCAAAAGAGTA
>OMNZ01014247.1:0-14659 GCA_900303255.1 Lesueurigobius sanzi | reverse complement strand
TATATATAGGGCTGCAACTATCGATTATTTTAGTAATCGATTCATCTATCGATTATTTACATCGATTAATCGGATAAGTATTTCATTTGTATTGAAAAACTATATTTCATGTCTTTAGAGCAGATTTTGAAAGGAGAACCACATTTCTGATAGAAATAACACTATTTATTCTTAATTTCTCATTAGTTTGTCCCTAAAGACACTGATTGGTCAGTGTCCTGACTCCTGAGAACCAAAATAATGAATGTTAAACATTAATAACTTTCACATCATCTACATATTAGATTTGGACATGTTTACATGACATGATCTGTGAAAAAATATTCACCCTACCTTTTAAAGAGACAGGGTTTTTGTCAAAAATACTAACTTATTTATTTTCTGGCTCAAATTAGACAAATCTGCAAAGAAAACGATGAATCGATTACTAAAATAGTTAATCGATTAATCGTCGATTACTCGATTAATCGTTGCAGCCCTACTTATATCTTCTTTCTTGATTACTTAAAATAATATATTCAGTATTTGGTTTTGCTTATGTTTAAAGATAATTTATTTACATCAAACCATTGCTTGAATATACCTAGTTCTCGGGTCACATCATCATAAGTTGGTGAAGATTATCTCCAGATCCCTATAGGGTTGTGTCATCTGCCAAAAAATTTAACAAATTGGATATTTTAGAAATGTCATTAATGTATAAATTAAACAATTTAGGCCCAATCATAGAACCCTGGGGCACCCCACAACTTCCCGCATCTCTGATTGATGATCATTAAATTGCACAAACTAATATTCTCAAGATGGCTTTCTAACCATGAGTAGGCACATCCTCTAAAGCCATACTTCTTTAGTTTTTTCAATAATATTTTGTAATTTATGATATCGAAGACTTTCTTGATGTCAACAAAAACACCTAATGTAAATTTCTTTTTGTCTTGTTCCAGGTGTTGGGTTTGCTTTTAAGAGGAAGCAGAAAGCCAAGCACGCGTACATGAGGATGCTGCGTAAAGAGAAGAAACACTCCGAAATAAAAAATGTGTATAAAGACGAGTACCCGGAGCATCTTAAGCATCTGTATTTGGCAGAGAAAGAACAGCTCAAAAAAGAAGCCTGGGCCAACAGAGTGAACAGGAGCAAATTGAGAATGAAAGACAAGGGAGAGGAAGAGCCCCCTGAAGCTGATGATCCGCCTCAGACGAATACGGAAAACCCGAGCACATCTGAGGAAACGGAACCTAACCCGGCCTCTTCACAAACAGCACTACAAAGTGACAAAGAACAACAGACGAGGTAACTATTTACATGGAAGTGCTGACTGTATTGTGTGTTTGTGAGCCTGTGATCTAAGTATTTGTTTTCATGTCGACAGCATTCCCATGAGCAACAGAATGAGAAAGAAGCTGGACAAGAAAACCTCCCATCAGAAAACACAAGAGGAGTTTGAAAGAAAAAGAGAAAACCAAAGAAAGAAGCAAGAGGTAAAGAGGATATGTGTTGTTATTATTGTTGTTAACGTTGATTTACTAAAGCGTCTGTCCTGTTCAGGAGTACTTGAAGAACAAGCAGCAGCGCGAGGAGGCGATAGAGAGATATAAACATAAAAAGATGGAGACCTATCAGATGCTCTGCAAAAAGACAAAGAAAGGACAGCCCAATCTCAACCTTCAGATGGAATATTTACTGCAGAAGATTCAGAGCACTGATAAGTGATTGCGAACTATGAACTATGAATGGGACACTTTAACCATTTTGTGAAAGTTCTCAGTCGTGCAGGAGTTTGCCTGCTTTCGCCACTGTTCTGTACAGGGAGCACATCTTTTTCAGTCAGCAGGTGCGTAGGGGAGGCAGTGCGTAATACTCGTGTATGACGTCACTGTTGTACTGTATAAAACCTCAGTTCAGCAAATATGAAACAACATAAAGATTTATTTATCCATTACTGTTCTTACTGTGCTGTTATGGTTTATTACCTACACCTCACTGCCCTCTATTGGTCACACACCCACAGTTGAGCACAAAATGATTCATACTACCTAGATACATTTTGACATGATTTATAATTATCATAAAGTTTACCATTTTTTTTTATCATCAAGTGAGAATATTCAGCAGCAATAAACTGGTTGTGTAATAAATGTGTAATAAGAGGATAATAAAAAGATAGAATTTCTTTTATTTTTTATTATGAATAACATTTTATTATAGTTCAAATGCAAGGGAGTAACTTTTGATCGAATATTGGGGGGGTCGAAACTGAGCCCCCTATTGTTTGGACAAAAATTTTGGGGGGGTTAACTTAGTCAGGTTTAAATATTGGAGGGGATATAACCCCCCTATCCCCCCCCGTATTTTACACCCTTGTTCAAATGGCATATCTATTTTGGGATGAGGTAATTGTGGCTCTTTACATGGCTACAAGTATCCAGACATTCCACACACAAACTTAAATATTACTGTTCATTTGATCTGTTGCAGTCGTTTTTCCTGCAATGTTAAGTTTTGCTGTTTTACAAATTGGCTTGAAAGAGATTTTTGCCAATTGGTTTTGATGATTTGATGCTTGGTGTTTCTATTAAAAGACTATGGCCTTGAGTGTTGTGTCACCATAGCTACAATGCACACGTGTGTATGTGGTGCTGCGTTAAAGAGCTGGTTGTGCAGCCCCTCTCACATCAGGAGCGTCTGAACAGAGGCTTGGAACGCCTTGGGCGGCTTCCTCCTGACATCACATGTTTTCAGAGTGACTTTCCAACATTCATCTTTGAAGCAGAACTTCCTGAACCAGGAACTTGCCAACTGTGTGTGTTGTGGTAGCTGAGAACGATGTAATAATTCGGAATTGAAAGGTAAGGCATCCTTTCTGTTTGATTATACATTTTTACATGACAATTGTTTAAGTTAAACATACCTGTGTTTGCCCATGGTGTTCTGTGACTGTTTTTATTGTTTTAAGCCAGACCAAATGTGCTGTGTGTGCAGCATATAGATTTGTGTTTTATAGCATGAAAAGCTCTATTTGTGATCACTTAAAACATAAAGATTGTCCCAGGTGAAAACTTGCTTTAGTCATGGTCATCAGTTCAGTGTAATGTTGTGAGAAAAACAATCCAAGGATCCCAAGCAATAAATTAATTCACTTCTAATCCTGGCTTGGCTCTCACGGTCCTGCAGGCATTATGTTGTCATGTGTTCTGCATGGACCGGTATTAGGATAATCCTCATTCCTGTGTTTACATACCATTCTGAGTGGCTTGTTCCAAGCTTAAAATGCAAACTACTGTGTTGCAAGTTGTGAAATGTTGCAAATTTGTATTTTTCTAACTTATCCAAAATATTTCATCAAGCAATGATTTGTCACTGTAATATATGCTCTCTCTTTCAGGATCTGGCAACAACCTTTTTCATCTCTACAACTGATGGTGTTTTTTTTTTTTGAGTATTTGCCTTATCAACACAGTTTCTATCATTATGGTGCCTAAATGGTCAAGCGCACAGATTTAGCAAAAAAGATGTTTGATCCACTCTCCCCCTAAATCGTCATAAGAAAGCCATTACAGAATGGAGGAGGACATTGGTGTCAATGGCTTTGGACCCCGTCCCACCAGGAGAGGCTCAGACTGGGGACACATCGTTCTTCTGGACAAGACCAAGGAGTTCTTCCAAATATGTGACATGGAGGGCAAAGGCTTCATCACTCGAACGGATATGAGGGTTAGTAAATTAGACTTTTCTGTATTGATCAGTTTTTATATCACCACATTATATTGTGGTGTAGGGACTGTAGCTACACATGGCACACTGAGCACAAACTCTGATCACATACAAACACATACAGTTTATTCTGTGGCTCTTAGACAACAAAGCACAGAGACCTCTTCATGACTCTTCAGTCCTGTGGTGTTGTTTCATGATGACAGGACTCTTGTGACCATTTGTGCTTTTGTTGCTGTTTGTGTGAAGAGTTCCCAGAAATAAGCCAGAGTGGCGCCTGCATAAACACTGAACACTGTTTTGTTTCTATAGAATTATTATTTACCCTCTCATTGACTTGCATAGTTAATTATTTTGTTACTTTGAAGGCTCTTGTGCATAATATTATTCTCATTGTGTTGTTTTGTTCCTCACAGAGGTTGCACAGTGAGCTGCCTCTGACAGCTCAGGAGCTGGAGGATGTGTTTGACTCTCTGGATATAGACCACACAGGGTTCCTCACACTGGAGGCCTTTTCTTCAGGATTCTGTTGGTTTACATTTTCTTCTTCCTTAACACTTCGAAGTTTGGTCATAATTTCCTAATGTGAAAGTTTGGTTATAAAACAACTGAGTTTTGCTGTATTATGTAATAACTAATGAGATAGATAGCAACACTATTCTTACACATAAAATAATAGTTATTTCTTGATTGAAATTGATTTCAGCCATGTACCTACACGGCCGGCGGATATCTTCCACTGACGAACAAAGTGTTCTCCGCTCTTCGATCCTGAAAGCCACAGAAGCCCTGTATCAGAGCCAGTGGGAGGCCAAGTTGGCTGGAGTGGAGGACGAGGAGGAGAGGCATTTCTGCATGCTGATGGAGAGCCTGGGGGCCAGTAATTTGTTTGAGGAGTGAGTGTCATAGTTGAGGTCATTTCCAGCTTGAATTTCGGAGATATTTTGCTGGATAATTCAAATTGGACCTCACCAGAGAAGTAACCGTGTCACTCCTCTGCTACAGCCCAGATGAGGTGCGCAGTCTTTGGGCTCAGCTGAGACGAGACGAGCCTCATCTCTTGTCAAACTTTGAGGAGTTTTTGGCTCGTGTAACGCACCAGATCAAAGAGGCCCACCAGGAGAAGAAAGAAATGGAGAGTGCACTTCAAAGGTAAGGAAATAACATCCAACCAAGTAAATAAAGACCACATTTCAGCTCTGTACATGTTCTTTTCAAAGAAGCCATTGTTCTTTGTAATATGGGATTAGGTATCCATTAAGTGTTTAGTTTTCATAAAAGCGGCTTAAGTAAAGATCTTGTGACATACCAGCATTCTTTATCAACTAGCTTCAGTGCTTGTGCTATAATATGACTTCTGAGTTAATGTCGCTGCATTATGCATACGGCTAGATTGTAGCCAACAAATTGTTGCATGGATTTACCTGGAATTCTCCAACAAGCACAACCCCTTTAGCTCTGTCAAGTGACTGTTAATCTTGAGGCATACGGAGGTTCGACAGCCGCTTGCTTGAACGGGAATAAATTTATCCTATATGGCTCGGAAGATATAAAAGTTACCTTATCATACCACGGTCAGTATCTTTGACAATGTTTTATTTTGTATTAATGTAGTAGATTTGATGCAAGCGTTTGTATGTGATACCTGTAGTTGTTTAGTTCTGGCTTGTCTGTAAAGAATATGGAATCTATGTAAACATGTATGGTGTTCATGTAATTTTTATAGGAAGGCTGCAACACATGACAGTGAGATCCGACATTTATATGAAGAAATGGAGGCACAAATCAAAAATGAGAAAGAAAAGTTGCTATTTAAGGTAAGACCAAGATCAACATACTGTATGTGCATCGCTATTAGTATCTGAAAGTTTAATTTGCAGTTTGAATACCGTGTGCCTTTGTCTTGCCTTAATCCCTGAGTTATGTATTATCGTTGGTCTTAAACCTTTGTAACTGGATTTGCAGGACTCAGAACGTCTACAGCTCCGCAGCCAGGACCTTGAGCATCAACTCTCCTCAAAAGAAAAAGAACTGGAGCGGTTATTCCTGAAACAGAAAAGGGTGAGTCGAAAAACCTAAACATTTTGGAACTGTATAAAAACCTTCACTGCGCCAAAGCCTGTGTGACTGTAGTGTGTGAGTGGATGCTGGTTATTATTATAAATGAATACAAATGTTTTTGATGCAGTTGGAAGTACAGTGTGGAGAGCTAAGCAGTGAGAAACGGGAAAGTCACAGTGAGAATATCAAGCTGAAGATGACAAATGATGAGCTCTCCAGAGCATTGGAAACCACGAGCCAAGAGCTGGGGCTGGCCCAGGAACAACTGGCCATTCTGCAGGAACAGGCTGCCCGCCTGCAGCAAGAGAAAGAAATGTGGGTGGAATGGACTGGATGCCATTGCAATGCATGATTTCTTGCTTACATTTTTATGTGCGTTCTGTCTTTAGGGAAATGTATAGAGTCACAGAAGGTCTGCAAAGAGAAAAACAAAGTCTCATGAAGCAGCTAGATCTTCTCAGGTAATACAGTGATTATACTGTATTCCGACTGGAAGAAATGTGCCTTTGTGTACTCAATAAATTTTCTTTGTATTTGCAGAGAAATGAACAAACACTTAAAGGATGAGCGAGACATAAGCCGTGGCGTTGTAGGTTTATTTTTGCTTGTATAAGATAGGGTATTTGAATTATTGTAACAATTTATGTTTGTTTTTTTGTATAATAAGCCTCGATCCTCACTACGAAAGAAGCAGAAGCAGAGGGCTGGACTTTCAGAATTATTTGATGATGTCACTCAAACGAGACGGTGATTATTTTATTACCCACTTATAGTTTAACCTAAATCATTGTGCCACATGCAGTAAAAAGGAAAAACAGAGGATATGATTTACATTTAATAACAATCAATTGAAGAAACCTTTTTTGTAGTCTAAAATTTGAACATGACTCAGTATTTGAGTTTTATATTTACTCTATTCATTATATAATAGAGAATATCCTCTGTTTCTCCTGTTTCCAAAGAGTACCACTGATGGTGAATGGCTCCTACGAGTCTCTTGAGGCCTTGCCTATAGAGCACCTTCAAATCGTGTTTGTCGCTTCCTCCTCCTGTAGTGACGATGACATGCCCAGTGTCACATCTCCCGCTGCTTCTGGCCCACAGAGACCGGCTACAAAGAAGAGCTCCGCCTTGCCCAACGGTCCTGTCAGGGCAACCCCGCCTGCAGCACAGGACTCGAAGACAAAGGTCAGAAAACCTGCCAGTAAAATCCCCACTGCTAAGAGACTGACCCCTAAAGACAGAGAAAGAGCAAAGCAATCTGAAAAGGGAAGGAGCACGCATCTGGACGACATGGGCCTGGACTCTCCCCCGGACGGCTGGCCCCTTCGTCGGGTCATTTCGATAGAGGAGGACCACCTGCCCCACTTGCTCCACGGGGGGCCGCAACCACTGCTGCACCAGCTGAGTGAAGAGGAGGAGGAGGATGAGGAGGAGGAGGAGGAGGCAGAGGAAGCGCAGAGTGACATGGAGTCTGGTGTTATTGGGGACCTGTCGTGTACACCTCCGGGCGGTAAACGCTCTGCACCAGCCGACGCCGCGCAGACAAGAAGGTCCCTTTTCACCTGGGCAAAGAAAACACCTCTGTCTCCACGAGGGCAGCCTGTGGGGAAGGAGACGCAGCAAGTAGGCCCACGGTGCATACACAATGTGTCTGTGGTGAAAATGCACCAGTGACATTGATATTACTCTTCCTCAGAAAACCAGTGAGGCCACATTACTGCCCCCTGATCGTCTGTTCAAGGTGGTGCTTGTTGGAAACTCCAGTGTCGGCAAAACCTCCCTACTGCGCTCCTTTTGTGAGGGACGATTTCACCCCACTACAACTGCAACTGTAGGTGAGAACATTGTTTTATTTCTCATGTTATTTATTTATTTCATTAAAAGTGAAAATATCAAATAAAATACAAACAAATCTGTTATTAAAACTGAAATTAAAGAAGCAGAGAGAACAATAATCTTATGATATCTGCCCCTTAGTTACTTTAACTCATTTCTTTTTAGTCTTTTACTGCATTACGATAAAGTTGTTCCAAATAATTGCACATTATTTGTGTCCAACTCTTTTTGCATTGACAGATTTTACAAATATTTACATTTTATTATTTATTTACAGTGTTTTTCACACTAATTTCAGAGTAATTTTCACACTTCTTTAACACAGTAGGTTTTACTGTATGTGCTTATTGAATAGACTTAGACAGACTTTATTGATCCACAAGGGCAACTGCGTTGTCACAGTCGCTCTAATAGTAATCTTACAATAATAGATAACAATCTTAAAATAACAATCTTAAAAATAATAACAAAAAAATTGTAAATGTGAGAGAGAAATCCGGATATAGGTACTCTGGAATATACATATCTAATACTATGTACACATTTACAAGTATAAAATGCAGATAAAAGATACTAAAAAATAGAATGATAGAACATTGAATGCCAATAAAGAACATTACACTACAAGTAATAGAAGTGTGTGTTTGTTAGACTAATAATACAGCTGTGGCCAAAAATGTACATACCTTTTTAATCTTTTGGCCATTTTTCATAGAATATGAATGATAACACTAACATCTTTTTTTCCACTCATGGTTAGTGGTTGTGTGAAGTTTACTCTTTTGAAATCATAATGCATAATGAAACAGAAACTACTCAAATGTCCCTGATCTAACGTTTACATGACCTTCAACAACTGCCAGGAAAATTGTTCAGGAGCAAAGAAAAACTCACTTCAGTTGAAATACAGGACTCTCTGACAAAATTGGTGTTTGTTTCAAGAAGCACAATATGTATACCTTTGATCAGGGACATTTGGCTAGTTTCTAGTTAAAAAGCGTAAACAACAACAAAGGTTTTTTGACAATAAATGGATTCACGCAACCACTAACCATGAGTGAAATAAAGGCTTTTCTGTTATCATTCGTATTCTATGAAATGAAAATGCATAAGTTTGCATCCCCTGATAAACCTTTGTGTACCTGCAAGGCTGGACAGCATTGGTGTGTGTGTTGTCGCTTGTTTAAGTGGTTGACTTAGCGTCACATGAAGAAGCTTTCACACTAACTCTCTAAAACCCCTGGCACACATTGTACTTCAGATTATGTCAGTTTATCTTTCATCTTTTTCAAATCTCAACTAATCCCTATTACCTCTCCTTTCTTCTCCAAACTGCTTAAAAGTTATCAGGAAAGTTATCAGCACATGCCTCACACCGCCTAGAAGTCAGATATTTAGCTGGCACCGGCGTGAAATAGAATAAAAATGGAAAATGCTGCTTTTCACCTGAAATAGGTATCGACTACAGTGTGAAGACATTAACCCTGGATAACATGCAGATCGCCATGCAGCTTTGGGACACTGCGGGGCAAGAAAGGTTAGTGGCACATGCTTAGTAGTAATAGTCAATACGTTTAAATTACTGAACGGTTTGACGCACAGAATTTGATGCGTTGATTGACAGTGGTTTTATGTGGACAGGTATCGCAGCATTACAAAGCAGTTTTTCCGTAAGGCAGATGGCGTGGTGGTGCTGTATGACGTCACGGTGCTGGAGAGCTTTAAGGCGGTTCGACCTTGGCTCGTCAATGTACAGGTCTGACATTAGACAATTACAACAGTATCCCATGTGTGTTTGATGCTATAGACATGTACCAAGATAATGTGTGGATTATGAAACGTAATTGTGTATTTTTAGGAAGCAGCGGAAGAAGGCATCCCTATTCTACTGCTGGGCAACAAAATGGACATTGAGGGAGAGAGGGAGGTCTCCTTCAAAGAGGCGGAACAACTGGCTTTTGTAAATAGATTTGTAAACTCACTGAAGATGTCATGTAGGGATGGTCCGATATATCGGTGCCACGGATATATCGGCAAATATTTGCATATTTTTCAAATATCGGTACATGGAAAATCCCCCGCTGTTAATTTTATTACAGTTAACCTCTTAAGCCCTAGGCCTTTTTCTCCAAAAATCATGTCTTTACATCCTAGGTGTACATGGCTAATCTTGGTGTCCACACATTTGGTAGAGTTTAGGGATGACGGTGGAAGTGAAATAAAAATAAATGATGTTGTTTGACAATAAAATGAGGTTGCCATAGATTTGAATGAATTTCCGCCTGAAAAAAACACACATTTTTCCGCAAAAAGGCCTTTTTCCTCCCTGTGGTGTAGGAAATAACAACAGAAATGGATAATCCCACATCAGCTGTCACTAATTTGCAACTTTGGAATATTTTTCTGCGTAAAACACGTAGGTCAGTAACTGTATCTGAAAAAAAAGTCCCCATTTTCGGGGACTCTAGGTCTTAAGAGGTTAATCAGTGAGCCGACAATGGTGGCTCCTCATAGCCAAAAACACACTGAATATATGTTTTTTTGTGTGACAATATGCATTTTGCGTCAATAATTAAATTTTTAATTTAGATAATTACATTGTTCTGATAGACCTACAGTATGTAAATATTGAGCCAAAAGTGGCATTTCACTCTACAATTGTATTTGACCATCTTTTTCTAATAGTCATCATAGTCTCAAAAGAAATCTGAGTGAAGTGTACTTCACAGTAACCCAGCCAAAGTCATATTGCATTATCATTTTTTCCAATAATGAATTTAGGAACTTTACTCCATATAAGTGGGTCCTGCTATTGATTTTAAACGTTGATATTAATATCTGCAAATATCGGCAGAAAATGTTCATATCGGACCATCCCTAGTCATCCCTAGTATGTAAGACTGATGGACTTTTTTATTTGTTTTAGGAAAACAAGGTGATGTTTTTCGAAGTCAGTGCCTACACGGGAAAGCATGTGGAAGAATCTTTAACACACCTAGCCAGGTAACTATGATGTTTATGTGTAATAGTGATAAAAATGTGTTATTGTGGCACACTAGCCATTTGCCATTGATCACGTTAAGGGGAGGCACTGCAATATTCAAGTTTTGGGCCAGTTTCAAAGACTATTTTCTCAAAAGGCATTTTTCTCACATTATTGCAACCAAAACCTCCACTTTAGTAGCTCCTACAGACTCCAAACTTTCCGGTCTTGTACTTAAAGGCACTATACCTGATTTTTTCCTAGATTTGTTTTGCGCTCCTTTAGTGTATTGTAAATTCAGACATTTGTGGAAATATTACTGTGCATCTAAATATCAAGCATTTCAGCGAGTTTACGGGCTACATTTCTTGCATTTCTGTGACTATGCCACTAAAAAGTGACCCTGCAAGTTAAATGAGCTTATAAACTCATCTCGATGAAGAAATGGGATGTTAGAAATGTATGAGGAAAGTTATGAATGTGTTTCGACCAGAACTATCAATTTCATTTACTTGCGCCCTTTGTAATAATTTGTAATAAAAAAAAAAACAGGTATAGTGCCTTTAACAATAGTTTTTAACAATCTAATTTCTAACTTGATCCATTCAGTTGTGAACTATAAAAACATTTCGATTTTTCCCCTCTAGTAATAACCATCTGATCTAAAAACTAAACAAAATATCCAAAATCCCTTCTGAACAATTCTTAGTAACCATTATGCCAATAAATACAAAAAAAGTGTATTATTTTTGTCCTTTGTCTGTTTTTTTTTTTTTTTACTTTGTGACCTGCTCTAAATGAATTGCCCCTAGAGGGATAAATAAAGTCTGAATCTGAATCTGAAATAAAACCATACATTTAAACCATTTCTATCCATTTCTAATATTTTGCCATTTAAAATATAAGCATTTTTTACCCATAAAATGCCTTATTTTGAATTTACACTTTGAATGAAAGAACTTGCAAAATATTCTTTCTCTCAAATGTATGAGAGAATATCATTTTTTAATTTTACATAGTTTATTACAGGGGTTTTCAACCAGTGGTCCTTGGCCCCCTGGTGGTCCGTGGCTGTACTGCTGGTGGTCTGTGACTTGCTATCTAGTTAAACTACTAAAAATACACTAGGGCTGCTGCATATTGAATATTAATAAGTTGATATATCTCTTTTAATAATTCTACTTTTGTTATTTAAAACATTTGACAACAAAAATCATTGTAAAATAAAGTATATAGCCCTCTTTTATACAAGAAAATAGGCCTATATTGCACACACAGTGGGCCACAGACTACTGCTTAGTCTGAATGGTGGTCCCTGGGGCAGAACCATTTGAAAACCCCTGAAGTTTATTATTTATCATTAGCACAAGTTTATGTTTCATGTTGCACGAGAACACCAAAGAAAATTCCTAGTCTGTGAAGCCTTTCATTGACAATAGCAATAAAATCTGTTCTGATTCTGATGTCGGTAATATCCAGCAAAAGCTCGAAATCTCTCTCTAAATGTATTTATTCTCCCCCCATTCACCAGCAGTGTCTCGCCTTGATTGAGTTTTATTGCCAGGGCAAATTTATTACATGAAAGCGATACCATTTCCTCTCTCTCTTCCCCATGTGGCGTACCAGAGTGCTAATGGAGCAGGAGGACCGAGTGAGAGACACCACAATAATCCTCACGGCTCAGCCCATTAAGAAGAAAGCCTGCTGCAAGTAACTTTCCCTTCGGCGATGCATAATCGTTCAGAAACGGCGGCGTCTGCGAGCCCGGTTGTAGGGGTTGGCTGAAAATCACGGTGTACAGAGTAATCATGTTGGATCCATTGAAACACACACTGCCTTGTATATAAAGATTTTAATGACGTTGGTGATTAAAAATAAAGAACGCTGTATGAATGATGTCCATTAAAACACAAGAAATAGCCATATTCTGTATTTAATGCTAGCTTTAATTATGTGTGGCCATTGATTTTCATTTTTAATTAGAAATAATAAAACTCATGAATCATTTACTAGTAAAATTGAACAAGTCTTTGTCATTATTTTGTATACACTGCAAAAAATGATATCTTGCTTGAATTCAGAATATTTGATGTTATTCTGAGTAATTTTGACCTGCCAAGTAAAATTATCTGCCAATGGAATAAGTATTTTTGCACTTAAAATAAGAAAAGCATATCATTCAAAGTCAATTTTGATGTATTATCTAATTTTAAGTCGTTTTTTCACTAAAATACTTTAGATAATCTTACTTGGCAAGTCAAAATTACTAAGAATAACACCAAATATTCTGAATTCAAGCCAATTTAACTTATTAAGATATCACCTTTTGCAGTGTATAGCCTCAAACGTTCAGGAAAACATTCACATCCATCTCACCAAAACAAAGTTATCATGCAAATCTACATCTATCACATTCCATTGACATTATTGCGTCTAATGTGAAAAGATAAAAAAACGGCGTAAAAAGACACGACGAAATAAATAAATGTAGCGTTCACATGGGCTTCAGTCAGCTGTTGTAGCCTACTATTGCTAATTAATTCATCTGTGGGTTTGATTTGCAAGGAACGGCCCGATATCAATTCCAACGCTGCGGTCTTAGTCACTAGCGCATTTTGTAGTCGTGTGATATGGCAGCTTCGCAGAGTTGTCCTTTAAAATCCAGTTCCAGGGTAAACTCCAAGTCTCTCTGTAAAGTGAAGAGCTTAAAATGTAAGGGAGATAGACTCTTTGGCTGCTTACATCATCAGTGACATCAGTTGGAGGCAGGAAGTGAGCGAGATAAGTAAGATTAAACTAAAACTACAACTAAAAAAATGTGGTCCTGTTGTGGCGTAAGGCGCAAGAACAAGAGAAGTGACATTTGAGACGATAAAATAAGTTTTTATCTGATATTTCCAACAGCAGTTAGACATTTGTTTGTCGTTACTATGACAACAGCTACAATGGAAATAGATGGGGATAGAGGGGAGCAACGAAAAGGTCTTTTCGGTGTAACCGGAGGCTGCATCCATTGGGATGAATGGGGAAACATCGACAGGGATCTTCACATTTACGTCGGGAAAAAACATTTTATGCATTTTATATACACTGCTCAAAAAAATAAAGGAACACTTGGAGTTATATTGTGTTGTTTAAGTGTTCCCTTTATTGTTTTGAGCAGTGTATTTGTCTAATATAAAAGAGAAGCATATTAAGAGGTTTTTTGCTGTAGAAGATTCACAGAGCAGACAGTTGATGTTTTAAAGTGGGCTAAAGTTAGCATGTTCGGGCTTCAATATAAAGTGTTTAGCCGTTCATAGGTCAAAAACGAAGCAATATTGAAATATAATAAGCTGCAAATTTCCTCACAGTTATATGGGCATTTGAATTTGATATTGGGTTTGATCAAATTTAGTCACTATGAACGGCTAAACACTTTATATTGAAGTCCGAACATGCTAACTTCCTGCTAACTTTAGCCCACTTTAAAACCTTAACTATCCTCTCTTTGAATCTTCTACAGCAAAAAATCTCATCATTTGCTGCTCTTTTATATTAGACAAATATATAAAATGTTATTTTCCAGACGTAAATGTGAAGATCCCAGTCGATGTTTCCCCATTCATCTCAATGGACGCAGCCTCTGGTTACACCGAAAAACCTAGATAAACAAACATGGCTACCTTGCAGGACTTGGTAGATAAACAAACATGGCTACCTTGAAGGACTTTGTAGATAAACAAACATGGCTACCTTGCAGGACTTGGTAGATAAACAAACATGGCTACCTCGGAGGACTTCGTAGATAATGCTGGTCATGTTGGTCCACAGTGGCGGCGCACAGAGATGCAGCGGCTCAGGACCTGCCCTCCATCTGATCTATGTAATTTCGTTGTACATTGTATAATGACAACTACAGCGCTTTGCTTTGCTTTAAAAGGGGGGTTAGCCTTTTCGTTGCTCCCCTCTATCTAGCTTCCCGCCTCCAGCTAAGCCCCAAATGTTTACAAACAACGAAAGGGTCCATTAGGGTCGCCAACTTTAACAAAGAAAAATAAGGGACACTTTCTGCGGTACCAC
>OMNZ01014245.1:18766-38979 GCA_900303255.1 Lesueurigobius sanzi | reverse complement strand
GATATATAAAGTGCAAAATTTTCAAACAAATAACGGACAATGGCCACCAGATGCACCACGAGGGTATCATCCGATAGCCATTGTACCCAACTGGTACAGCAAATATAAACAGGATAATGATAATCTGGTTGTCTGGCAGCCATCAGATGGTACCCACAAGGGTATCATCCGATGGCCAAATACCCGTCTGGTACAGTTAGTGCAGGACTGGTGTTGTAAGAGCCAGTCCTTTAGAGCCCGAGAAAAGCTGTGAAAATCTGCCATGTTCTTAAGATTGTCTGGAAGCCTGTTCCATTCCTTGATGGCTTTGTAGGAAAAGGCATATTGGGAAAATGCAGACTTTCTTTTGGGAACATTGCAGTCTCCCCTGGATACAGACCTTAACGCTCTGCTTGTCACTTGAGAGCGTGGTTGTACAAACGTTTTTAAGGGGGGTGAGGCGGCATCATGTAAGATTTTATGTACCAGGCGGATATCAGAGTACCTGATCAGAGTGAGACAACCACCAGTAGAGGGCAGCATTATGCCTACTTCCACAGTTTACACATTATTTTCCAAGCCTGGTTGTTTTCTAAAATCTTTTGTGCAAACATTTGAGCAATAATGAGAGCTATATGCCAATGTCAAGAAAGTAAAATGGTTTGACTCTTCACAGGCAGCAGCGACTATCTCACTAGTGAAGTAACCACTCATTTTTTAATTTCTGTCATTTTCCTTTTCTTTAACCAACACATTTTACTCTGTTAACTTTAGTAAATATGGCGTTTAAAAAGAGAGAAGTATAGCCTGTGTTAATCAGAGGCTTGGTGAGATTTTCGATGCAAAACAATGGTGCTCTTAAGCAAATTACTCAGCCATCAATGACCTCGAAATGCTACTGCACACCACCACTGCCAGAGACTGGGCAGACTGAACAAACGTGTCTGTGGTCCATCTAGCCAGTAGGTAAGTATTGTTAACATTTTATTCATTTCAAACATTTGCTTTAATACATATTGTATCCATGTCACGAGGCAAAAGAATGTCAAGCTACTCGGGAGTACTGTATAAACTTATAAGTCTGTGTTGTGTACATTGATATGTGACAGTAAACAATCTATAGCCAAGTCTTTCTGGCATTTCTAAGAAACAAACATCAATAACTTGTTTTGAACAAATGATAATGTTTGTGAGAGATGGAAATGAATGTTTATGTAATTAGCCTTAAAGGTATACCATGTAACGTTTCATCCAATAAATGGGATAAAATGGGAAAAAATACAAGCATCTATTTTATTCTAGACATTTTTTATTGTTGAAAAATACCTTAAAAAATGAACAAACAAGTCACCTCTCCTAAGACCTGGAGCTTTACTGGGAGCAGGGACGTCTCCCGCTCATTTCCAGGGAGATGTTGACTAAAGGCAGCCAAATATGGGATTTAAATCCTCATCCAAATCCATTTTCTGATTTCCCACTGCATAAAATATAATTTTCTGTGTCTAGCTGATCATCAGGAGCATGTTTTGTTTTGGCAACAATATAATCTAAAATGTTACGCAGTGCACATTTAACATAGGGTGATTTTTCTTTTTTTTTAATAAAACTTTTTGAACCCTTTGGGATATATACTGTACAACAGTCTGGGCATTTTGTGAATTGCAAAATGTGAGAGGAAATGTCAAAATGTCACTCGGTTCCAAAGAGTGGCCCTTTTCTGTGTTCTCAAAAAACGACTTTCTGGAATCCTCAGATCCAAACTATAATCTTGTGATGTTTTTATGTCTTTTATTCAAGTTTATCAGAAGACTGCAATGTATTGACAGCATGGTGACAGTGTCATGAGGACACCCTATAACAGAGCGCCCCCGCCCCTGGACACTGCACAAGGAAGAGCCTATAGAGTTTAAACACTACTTGATGTTTTCCTAGTAATGGAATCAAATTTGTTTTGTTCTCCTTTAGTATAATGTAGACATTTGTGGAAATATTTTTCGTCAATCTAATGAGTTGGCAGGCTAGTTTTCGACCGTTTCTGTGACAGTGACCCTAGAAAATGACCCCACAAGTGGTGAAAGGTCCTTATAAACTCATGTCTAAGAAGAAATGGGATTTTAGAAATGTGTTAAGAAAATTAAGAATGTGTTTGGACCACAATTTAATTGGATTTTCTTGCGCCCTCTTCCATTGTTTGTAATGAATAATGAACTTAGGTAAAGTTCCTTTAAACATTATATGACAAAAAGCCCAAGCTTGCTCAACCCTGAGTAGAACCCATGCCTGGTGCATTGCTGATGCTAGTTGAGTTGGGAAAAGACTCGTAACAGAATAACAACACTACTTGCTGAATATAGCTCGTCTGCATTAACAGATACTAGCAAAATATTGAGTAATTTGTCATTTTAGAATGTTGTGTTGTTAGACAAGCACTTAGTAAGAAAGTTTTGTTACATGGAAAGAATGAGAAAAAATTCAAATGGGCTATTCAAATTGAAGTAAAATCAAATTGATTTGAAAAGTAAATACATGTACCTATGCAAACTATATTTGCATGTACGTATTTCCTCATACATCCAGAGATCATTTTACAGGCTATAATTTTCAACATTCATAGAACCATATTAGCCTATAAGAATTATAAATATTAAACATTAAGAAAGAATGTTTTGTTGTTTAACCCTAAAAAAAAACTTCACATGTCGAAAATGTCACAATTTTTTTCATTCAAAGGGTGAATTTGGTTTTGTGCAGGTGAGAGGCCATTGACGATACAATAGAATCAGTTTGATTTCTGTCTGAGGCCTTTTTCTGTGTGGACTTTACATGTTCTTCCTATACTATACAAACTATTATACATCCATGGCTGCACTGCGGTATATCCACTGCATCTGACCGGATACAGCGTTGCAGAATGTACCTTCACCCCTGCCCTTGTCATGATTACCAAAACGTTATTTATTTGCCAATTTTCTCTTTACCATCAAAATATTGTCATGCTGTTACACTGATGCAGTATTTTGTACTTACAGCAGTCTCCATGTTGCATTCAAAGTACTTCTTGTCTGCTTTCTGCCTCTTTTTGTCAGATTCCCACAGATTTAAGTTAAAATGAAGAGCGGTCTGTGTTTGCTGTTTCTGCTGTTGATGCAGGAGACTGGTTTGTCAGGTAAGGAGTTTTACATTTCTAAACATTTCCAGCTAGACTCCTTCCTCCATTCTGGGTAAAGCCATTCAATTCTCTTTGGCTTTTTTATTTTTCTGAATATCATGGAGTTTGTATGTGTAAAATTGTAGAGATAATTCAAATAATAGTAATATCATAGACATAGTATATTCAATGGAGACATTTACTTGTTACAACAGCTCTTAGGACAGGATCACACAGGGGGGTGCAAAAAGTCAGGAAATGTGCCATCAGGAAGAAGAGAAATCTCAACTCAATCTTTTAAGAGACGTATTTCAAAATGAAAGTCTTTAGCTGCACTTGGGTCTGTGCAATTTTGACTAGGAATAAAAAATAAATAAAAAACATTGGAGTATATTTCTTTAACTACTAGACTATCAGCAGCAATACAGATTTTGATTTTCTTAGTTTGTTTTTTCCTTTTCTAAACTCCAGATTCTGCCTCGCTAAGATTGGCCAGCAACACCTGCTCTGGGAGAGTGGAGGTCTTTCACAGCGGCCAGTGGGGGACAGTGTGTGATGACCACTGGGACATGAATGATGCTCAAGTGGTTTGTCGACAAGTCGGATGCGGCGAGGCTGTGGCTGCAAACCCGAGTGCACATTTTGGGGAGGGCATTGGAGAGATCTGGATGGATGACGTCCAGTGTTCAGGAAATGAGATGTATTTAATTGACTGTGCACACATTGGTTTTGGATCACACAACTGTGGACACGGTGAAGACGCTGGAGTTGTTTGTGAAGGTGCTGACACTATGTTTTATATATATGGCTGCTCACGTAGTAAATTATGTAACTTGTATATGTAATTACATACATTTCTATAATGTTCTACGAATATCATTTTTACAGTAGTACTGTTTATAGCACATGAAATGGTTGTTATTACAGTAAGCTTTGTATAACATTGAAGACTTACATGTTTATTACCTAACTGCATTTAGGATTTAACCTTTTTTTTCCTCAATTGCATTTTGACTTTTCTAAACTCCAGATGTTGCCTCTCCGAGCTCAGTGCGACTGATGGATGGAAACACCACCTGCTCTGGGAGAGTGGAGATCTTCAACAGCGGTCAGTGGGGGACAGTGTGTGATGACGCCTGGGACATGGATGATGCTCAAGTGGTTTGTCAACAAATCGGATGCGGCGACGCTGCAGCTGCAAGACAGGCTGCATATTTTGGGCAGGGCAGTGGACAGATCTGGATGGATGATGTGCAGTGTTCAGGAAGTGAGACCGAATTCACTGACTGTGCACATAATGGATTCGGATCCCACAACTGTGGACACAGTGAAGATGCTGGAGTTGCCTGTGAAGGTATATCCTTGTATTCAGAGACACAGGGTTTCTCAAAAGAATACACTTATATTAGCATTTGATGTACTAAATATTCTGT
Source organism: Lesueurigobius sanzi (assembly GCA_900303255.1). NCBI lineage: Eukaryota > Metazoa > Chordata > Actinopteri > Gobiiformes > Gobiidae > Lesueurigobius > Lesueurigobius sanzi. The sequence goes on along the minus strand of OMNZ01014245.1, from coordinate 34,419 downwards.
ATGTTATCTATATTTTGTGTAGGTGCAATCGGCTCAGAGGGTCCAAGTTCAGGTATAACAACACAATTATATTATTTAATTATTTTTTGATAGTGACATTAACATAGCTTTGGATAGCAAAAGTGCCTTTCGACACTTATCTATGGGTGGATTTTTCAACCAAATTCAGCAGAAACATAGGTGCAGACAGTGTATAGAAAAGGGTGTTAAATATACAACAATTTACATCAGTATCATCATGTGCATTATTATGTGCACATCTCTGACCTGATTGTACGTCACGGAATAAGTCTCTGGTTAAATGCCTAATTAAATGAATGTGCCCATTCATAGCTATAGAGCACAATATAAAATGCATTCAAACTATTTATTGTAACTATTCTATTTTAAATAAGTAAAAAAAAAAACAGTTGCAGCTTTTTACTCCAACTTGTTGTTGGATTGTTATAATTACTGTACTGTTCCGATGACTACTCAGTGAGACTGGTGGATGACAGCAGCACCTGCTCTGGGAGAGTGGAGGTCTTCTACAGCGGTCAGTGGAGGACCGTGTGCACTGAACACTGGGACATCGGCGACACTCATGTGGTTTGTCGACAAGTCGGGTGTGGCAACGCTGTGTCAACAACAAGTTATGCCCATTATGCTGAGGGCAGTGGACAGATCTGGTTGAATAATGTCCACTGCTCAGGGAGTGAGTCACAGTTATCTGAATGCTCATTTAATGTGCGTGGGGCTCGTAACTGCAGAAACCATGAAGACGCTGGAGTTATCTGTGAAGGTGTGTTGCGATTATTATACATTTTATCATTGTCATTCACAAAATTTAAATGTTTGTCTGTCATCTTTTCCAGGTTAGAGAATCCATGTTGGAATCTCCAGTTTTTTCTGTTTGATTTTGCGGTGAAATTTTGGGGAGGCGGTCAAAATCTTTTGTGACACAGTTTTGTGATAGTAATACGTAGCAGTTTGTGACTTTATAAACTTGTTTGCAACATGCTTTAAATTGTTTTATCATATTTTAGAGGATTGCCTTTTGATTCTATGTAATTATTATGATCAAATAAATACTCAAATAAATACTCAAATAAATAAACAATAATAAAATGTCTGTGTAGCCTAATTATTGACAACTGAAAAATAGTCAGTAAGTTTGTTTGTGTCCTCTGTATCTTTTTTATCCACTTCAAATTCAAATTCAGTTAACGACTCAGTTTGAGATAATTGAGCAATGCAAATATGAGTTTCTCTGGAGTCTGGAGCAATTGACCCATAGGTTGAAGGTGGAGCCAAACCACTCGTTGGAGAAGGAGTGAGAGAACACAGAGAACACTTGTATACTGCCATGCAAAGCACTTCAATCAACAAATTATACCCTTCAATAAACAAGACACAGGACCAAAACCCATGCAGTGCAGGGGCTGAGATCTGCTCGCTGCACAGACCGGGAGAGGTGCAGGCAGCCCCACCTCCCCCCCGACTGCACTGGCCAAGAATCAGGAAACACATTTTGATTCATAACTTTGTGCTCAGTGTAAAGTGCATGTGAAAACCCACAGAGACAGGTTCTCTCAGAATCACGCATTGACAGTAGCTCCTCCTGAAGCGAACAGGGCAGGCTTCAATAAGCGTCTCCAGCGGATGACAGCAGCATGTTCAAGAATCCAACTAAATGCGGATGAAGCAATAGCGCTATGAACATATTTTAAGGAAGTGGGGGCTGGCACCGGACGTTCCTTGCTCTAATGGACTTTCTGACTTTCTTTTTGGACCCTCTGTTAGTCATTATTGGACCTGTTTTACTATTTATATTTTTTACCCTATTTTAAATAAGGGAGTTGTCTCCAAAAACCCAGCCACACAGGTAGAGTGTCCATTGTTAATATACAGACTATGGATATACATATTATATACTGTATAGGGGTTTCCAAACTTGACAAAAAAAAGATTGCTGCGATCAACTGTGAAACAGTTAGGAGGAGTGATACAATGCTATAGATATTAAACTTTGGAAATCTTAACAACTGTGTGTCAAAAACTAACTGCAGCTGAATCAACACCTAAATAACATACAAAGTCTGATTTCCCTCATTCAAAACAACAGGTTTGGTCTGATGTGACAGAGCCAAAAGATTTCAAAAGACAAGAACGTGGGTGAATTCAATCAGTTTGGCCTAGCAGCAGTTTTAGGTGGTTTGTTCTCGAGTTTAGTGCTGTTTGAGGACATTTGTACCAATAATTTCAAATTCACACTGCACAATCACAATTATTGTGCAGTAGCTCCAACTCGCTCATTAGTTTCTTCTTGTGTTTGCTCCTCAGTCTCAGAGGGTCATGTTGCTAAGAAAAACACAAACGTCACTCCGACTGAGAAGACTTGAAGAGACATAGGGTAGTTGTACACATCTGAGCTTTCCACTTGCGGCCATTCTAATGGATTGTTCATCATCCACACATCTTCTGGAAGCCGAGGGCATTATTGCAGTCCAAAAACACTTGGCTTTCTATATCTATATCTGTGCTACTTTCACCTAGTCTAATATGGTGCTGTCTGTATGAGTCACCTGGCTCATGACACGACTTCATCAATATCTCACAGAATATTTCAATTTCAATTGGCTTTGTGCACAGTGTGGCTACACTAGTTCCTCTGACCTGAAATTGTTAGGGCCAGTACTTTCAGTCCTATCCATTTCCTATGGAGGTTAACTAGCTTACACCCATTGGATTAATCATGATCATGAAGATGAACAGTGAGTTCCTGGCAGATGATCACTTTCTGTGCGTTATTAACTTGATGTAGGATGTAAATAGTTCAGTGGAAGAGACAACTGTGTTCAGAAAGATCAGAGTTTATCTTGAAGCTAAAGGCAGCTGATTACTTAATTAATTACAGTATACAATTTAAAATGGTGCCATTATGTGAAGCAATCTACAAAATCGTCTTGTCCATAGTTTTAACTGTATTTAGTGATTTACTTATTGCATTTTAGAGTTTTGCGTCAAGACAAACTCTTTTCTAAGACACAGACGCCTCCTCTGCTGAAATATTGACATCCTACATCCGGGATCTCAAACCAGTAGCGCGGGAGCTACCGGTAGCTCATCATCTCTTTCCAAGTAGCTCGCCAAAGGCTTTCTACATACTTTTTAGTCAAATTTTAGATGTATTTAGGTGAATATATCAAAGTATACACCAAAAACTACTGTAATTCTCTTGTATTGTATTGAATGATCATCTTGGCAGTTCTAGAGGCCTAGTTACACGTGTTTCTTTTTAGCTCGCTGCCATTTTTGGAACGCAAAAGTAGCTCATGTTACTAACACGCAGTAAGTGATCATCAATCATCTGTTCACTACTGAATCTTTAGAAAATATGATTAATTCAACGGGTCTAAACTAATCTCCATAGGAAATGAATAGAATAGGAAATTCTGGCCCTCACAATTCCAGGCCAGAGGAACAAGCGCAGCCATGTGGTGCACCAAGCTAATTAAAGGTAGCTACCTGTATCCACGAGGCTGCGAGTTCCGTCTCCGTTCCTCTACTTTTTGTCCCACAGCTCCTGCAAAATATATATATTTAGAAGAAGAAAAAACAAGCTCAAGTTATATTAAACATATGGCATAAAAGCTACAAAATAACCTTGGTATTTCAGCCGGCTGGTTAAAAAAAATGTCCCTAGTTCCTGCCAAAGTCACAACAACATCGTGGCTGAATCAAACAATCCAGCGGTGAGTGCTCTCCACCAGCAGAGGGCACACTACTTTCACAGTTCAGTGGCCTTTATTTATTTGTGAGATTTCTGTGTCTGCAAAGTGGCATTTTCTTTATAAATTCAAGGTAAGGATTCTTAAACCTAGATTTTTTTTTTTTTTTTTCCTAAACCACGTTTACAATGTTTTCTTTATATTTCTCATGTTTCTGATTCAGAATCTGCACAGGTCTGGGTAGCACTTTCATTTGATTAGGATGTAAAAGCACTGATCTTAGATTGATTAGTATTTTATGTTAATGTAGCAATCTATTACAATAAAACTGTAAATATAGCAACTGATTTTATGATGGTCCAATATTTTTCAGAAATTAAAATTAATGTATTTTCTTAAATTGAATTAATTTTACACATTGGTTGAAAAAGACCATAGCAATACATAGATGCACATACCAAAGGATAACTTCAGGGCTGGCCAAGACATCAAGGAAGTGTTGTTTGGCTTTATTAGTCTAAAGAGTGACCCCATCACTTCAAGGCAGGAGGATGAGACAAAAATTTAATTAAGAGTGCAGAAGAGGAAGCAGGTCCACATGGCCTGAGGGGCCAGTATAACCTCTCTGAGCGGATAGTTCAAATTAGACCGGATTGTCAGCCCAGACCCACCTTTGGCCTTAAGGTTTTAATTGTCCAGAGAATGTGACTTCTTGTTTTTCTGTGACATTGCTCTGGCCACTGGAGTAGAATACATGCCATCTATAGTTATCTGGTGTCATTACTAATCTGAGGCTTTCTCTCAGTGTTCCTAACAGTAACGTCAGCGGTGCATGGTGCAAATCAAAAGCGTGTGTTCCCTTTTAAACTCTTCTCCACAATCCCGATGTGCAATTGAAGTTAATTCATAGACCAAGACTGGGGTTCATGTTTCGCCACAGCTTTGTAAACTTAGATCATGTGGGGTCACCAGGAGTTGAAGCGGTGCTGTAGCTCCCTGCAGCTCTCTCTGCGTCCACTCTCCAAATATCAGTTACAATGTAATCGCAGAGGAATGTCGCCTTCTCTTGACCATCTTATTACTGCATGCTGCTTGAATCAAAGTGGAATTAATAGAAATTAAATATGACATTTTCTTTCATTTGGATAGTTTGCATAGTCTGTCAAAAAAGATTCTCTCATGAGGCTGTCCGGATTAGAAAAATGAAATCCCTTTGCTGCATTTCGTAATAATATTTTGGGTATTTATATATACCGTAAAACCATCAATCCAAAAAGCATGAAAGGTTTAATTCATGACACGACATCTTTTTTTATATTATATTATATTATTATATTTATTATAATATATTTGATCACAACATATTTGTTAATGAGGCTATGATACTACATATAAGGCAACTTTAACATTATTAGTAGTAGTAATAATAGAATTGTGGATACAGTTTCTTTCCCTTTATTCTGTTTTCAATGTATTATATCAGCATTATTTATATATAATTTATAATTTGATGTGACATATAAGCAGCCTATTACACACATGTCTAGTAATTTTCTCTTAAATTGCAGGTCAACTCTCTCCCCTCCCCTCCCCACGCTCTTGTCCATGCTGTCCGCACCAGGCTGCTAAGGTATCCGCGGTTCCCTGCGGTGTTTGGATGTAGAAGGCTCCACTGTTATTGATCCTGATTGGGCCTCACAGGAGGAGATTCCGGCCTGCCATTGACCCGCACTTTTCCATGTTTCCACCCTTCTTTCAGATCATCAAGAAGCCGCCGCTGCTCCCTGCCTGGTCGGCTCGCGTGAGATTTCTGATTGTCATATGGAAAAGGAGAAAAAAATGAAGTTACTAGAGGGGTTTACAAAATCACTAGCAGGTCTTTGCCTGAGTAGCTAACTTGGTGACTGTCAAAACATCCCCTCTCATGCGTTCACTTACCCTGCCGCCGTCTCATGTTGGGGCTCACAAGCTGCCCTCTTCTTCAAAGTCAAACTTGTCCGTGTTGAATTTTTGTCTTGATGACTGCCCCGTGTTGATAAAATCTTCATAGGGGTCTTTTTTCTTGTCACTTATAATACACTTAAAAAGTGCCATAGCAAGGAACGTATAGAAGAAAAAAATGAACAGAATATAAAAGTAAGCATTGTCGTAGGTCTTTCTTGAGGTGGGGATGCTAGTTGTTGACCTAGAAGCAGCCGAGTCCACTGTTGTGTTGACGCGGAGTCCGTCAAAGTCCAAATTTGTGTCCTCAAGTAGCTTCTGGCATTTGGAGAGCAATGACAGGAGGACAGTCCGGTTCATGTGTTTCATGTCGATGTTGGGAGAGTCAACAGAGCCGGAACAGATGAGAGTAGTGTCCAGAAAAACCCAAACAAGAATGAAAAATCAGAGGCAGGGAGTTGTCTCAGACTGACTGAAATTATAAAAGGCAAGCAGGCACTAGACCCATTTAGGAATGGCATCTATGAATCACTCAGCCACTCTTCAGGAGCTGTGATAAGGTGCAGTGAGCTGGAGATAAAGACCAAATTTCTATTTGGATCAACTCAAATGTCAATGTATATTTATTTACTTGCTGTTATATTTTTCAAAACTTGAGAGTTAGTTTCTTGTTTCTGTCACACTTTGGAGGGGTTAACACATTTATTAAAGCTTGGAGAATTTGGTTTGGCCTATACATGGTTGAATGTTGAAATGTTGTTGAATTATTAAAAATGTAGGCCTAAATATCACATTCACAGTGTTGTAGAAAGTATCACTCGCTGTAACGGAATATTTACATGCGAGAACAGCAAATTAACATACACCCTAGTCCTATCACACATAACACACCTACTTGAATCAAACATATATTCTAACTACCATTGGGTTGAGAGGAAGGGAAAAAAAACCTCTTTCAACCTATTTTTTCAGCTTTGCTCTTTCTCTGCCTCTTCTCTTTGTCCGCCTTCCTTCACTTTCAATTTGGGAGCTTGGAAGCAGCAGAAACGCCTGGATTGTTGTCAGCCCCGGTCAAGTAGTCTCCTCATTTCAAAGAGTGTTGAGGTCAGAGGTTAAGTTGTCTCCAGTGTGTTGCTGCTTGACTGACACTCCACTCCAAAGCAACCTTTGCGCCTTTTATCACTCATTGTGTCTTACAAGTTTGTGGAGAGCAACGTGATCCTACAGCGCCGGCCTGCTCAACATGTTTTTTTTTTACATTAAGTAAATATAACTGATAATTTATTGAGGAAATTATACACGTTACGAGTAGCATGGACAGCTGTACACCTGAACCGGAGGGAAAATGTGAAAGCCCAAGCCTTGATAGTGCGGCAGTAATCTTTTGAGAGATGAGCCAACTGGGTGACTGGTCATTCCGGTTTGGCACCCTGTCCGGCCATGTCAGTGACTGATGTCCCAGAGTCTGTGAACCTCTGCGCTTATATAATTTACAGCAGCTCTGCTTTAACCATTAAGGCGTGTGAAGGAGCCCCCAGGGAGCAGGAATTTGTCCAAAAGGAGTGTTTATGAAACGGGATATTTTTATGATTTAGTGCCATAGGGGTGAGAACCAAGTGCACTGTTCAGGTACTATATAATTTTTAAAAGACCCACATTTGGATAAACCATGTCATAGTGTTGTTCGCTCATGAAAAACAGACCTGGAGTTGTGATATGCTTGCCCATTTCAGCGCTCAAATTTCCACCACTACAAATGGTGGCTAATGAATAGAGACAGATACAGCTTGATTTTAGCTGTATTTGTTTGGTTTTCTCCGACTGAAGGTGCGCTTTTAAAACATTTTCAATCTAAATGGAGCTCTCAGTCAAAACAAATTGTATTCCTCCATGTTGACACTTTTGCCGTACTGATACTAACCTGTGATGCCCAAAAGACGTTCATTTCATTACATATACATTATAAGAAAACATGGAGATTCTCAAGTATTTAATATTATTTTTATTTTTTTTTACTTTTTATTTTTAACTTTTGCACAAATAAAACAGGAGTAACATAGACGAAACAAAAAACAAAACAAAAAAACGCTACAGAACCAAATTAAATTAAGGGGGGCATTGTTCCAAGCGATCTTGTGCAAATGTGGTCCATTTCGACCAGTTCTGGTGATGTAAGTGTTCTTTGAGTCTCAAGATGTAGGTTAATTTCTCCATGGAGTGGATCTTCTCAACGATATCTCTAACTTGTTCCACTTGAGAAGTGTTCAATATTATTTTATAAAGCCTGAAAGACGCATAATAGGCCTTTGATCAATTTGAGGATTTGGGTCATTTCAAATCATTCTCTTCACACAACTTTATGTTTTTTCATACAGTTTATTATAAATAGTAAATAGTGCTGTATTGTACACAAAAATGTCTTACCACAAAATGAATTATTGCAAATGTAAAGTAATAATACAAAACAAAATGCAACACATAATGAACATGGGTGTAAGACTTATTGAAGCACCAGGTGGCGCCTAGCCATACATAACAGACACAACACTGGAACATCACTAAATAAATAGGAGAAGGAACTACACTTAGCAAGTTCCTGACAAAGAAAAACAATGGTAAAAACATGCAAAAAACTGGAGTCAAAATGAATGTGTACGGGCAGAGACATTTTTGGCTTATAATAACATAACTACATTTTTAGCAATTTACATTTCTCCCTGAAGATGGATGACAAAACAGTCTACTTTGAGCATATCTCAGGGCTGTGTTCTTCCACAGGAGGTATGAATGTATTGCACTTTCTTTGGGTTGCAGTGGTTCCACTCTGACTGCACACAACAACTGTATTCTGAAGTCACATTCTTATCTTCAATGTCTCACATAAACATTGCATGTATGTATCTCATTTTTTCTAAGATGTATTGAAAAATAACAACATTTTATCACCAGATCAATTATGATGCTAGTCCATCCACGTTGCTTTAAGACTTACAAAGTCTACTGTCTCTTATTCCAAAAATCAAACACACAATCTTGAATGTATTTAGTCTGTTCCCCCAGTTCTGTGGCTAACTCCTCTCTCTCTCTCTGCACAGAGAGCCAGGCTTGGTCCTTGGAGCATGACGCACAAAGCTAAGTGAGTTCCAGGTAACAGGAGGAAGCCTTTTGGTCCTAATTAATCCAACCCACCATAGTTTTGACTAGCCCTCAGTCTGTACATCGTCCTGTCCTATAGGTGGTCGAAGAGTTTGGGGATGTTCTGTTCTCCAGACCTGCCAGAGGAAGCATCCTGCCCCGGCCAACAGGGTGGACTCAGATAATGAAAGGCACCTGCCAAGACACAAAAGAGAATTTATAAAGGTTAGTACATGACAGACTGTGTTCAGGAGCAGCTGCTTAAATCCATCAGTGTTTTAACTGCAAAATGTGTGACAGAGTGAGAAAGGTTAATTCCCAGTGCTGACCAGAATGATGGGAGGAAATGCAAGTGGTTAAGCAGGTGTGAATAATGCACTTTAACTTGTAGTGATTATGCTACTGAGACTTTTAAACTGGTGTACTATACACTGTATGTGCTGATCAGATCTGGTCTGGATAAATTAAACAACTTTGGGAAATGCATATGGAGCCTTTTGATTTTTTCTTTTTTTGAAATAGATGTACAAATCACATGCACAAAGGTAGACAATTGCCTCAAAAAACTATGTTTCGGGCTAAATTGTTATGAGTTTTTGTTACTGATCTTTTGAAGGTAAAACAAGGCAGAGATTGAGCTTTTCGTCTGTTGGGATGATCAATAACAACTCTCAATCTGACCTCCAGTGGGACACCTGGTTTTAATCCGGGCCTGCCAAGGGCCATAATCGCCCCTGTTAAAGAGACCCTTCCCTTACCTTTTATGCACACACACACACACACACACACACACGTACACAAGTAGAGCAGTCTCCCTGAAAGCTACACGCTCTCCCAGGAAAGAGCCAAATTAACGACATCAAGATGTTGCCACTGATGGGCAAGTCAACATGTGGTAGTGTACCTCAGATCAGGCCTATAACAACACACAGGCCTAGCCCACGCACTCTCCCCTCCTCCTTGTCAAACACGCTTAGCAAAGTGGCTCCTTTCCCTCGGCCAGCCGTCTTCGCTACGTAGGGGTCGTTACATGGGTAGGTGAGGTAGACTCGAGGGTTTGATGGGCTCGCTCGTCTCACAGGGTCACGAAAGGACAGTGAGTGCGAATGTGTGTTTAGGTCGTGGCTCCCAAGATGCCTCTGCATGAAGCCACGTGGAGAGCACACTGACGGTAATTTAAACTGGCCACTAGCATACGTGTAATTGCACCACTGAGGGGAGTGATTCGAGAGGCGAGCTCATCAGAAAGGCCTGTACAATTAGCCTGGTTTGAAGGTTGGAGGGCTCTCTCTGTGCAATGCTTTGAGGGTGGGTAGGTGATGAAATATGTGACTGGTGAGTATTGGTACAGTATAAAATGGTGGAAATTCACTTTGAACTGAACAACTGAACGCATTCTGGACAATAGCGCTGTCGTGTGCCACAAAACTATTTTGATTTTGAGGAGAATATTCAATAGCATTAGCATTTAATAGCATTTTTAATACGACAGCAAAGAATGTATTTATTTATTTTAATACAGGAGGTCTGTATAAAACAAATCATATAGCATATCATATTTGTATGGTTTGTACAGTAATTATTGTCCAAATGAGCACCTTGAGATTTATGTTTAGTTAAATCCTTTAAATAAAAACTTTGATAAGGTAATACATGTATTTTCTATGCTACATACCTTGCTCTGACTGTACTGTCCATACTGGTAAGATGGATGGTGGTCCACTGCATAAGCTGGTGATGTATATGATGGTGGGCAGTAAGACTGGCTACTGGGCAAAGTGGGCATGCTGGCCAGCCCTGGGATGGCTTCTAGCCGTTGGGAGCCGTGGCAAGTGCTGGCCATGCCTCCATTAGTCTCCAGACCTCCAGTCAGAGGAGAGATAGCGTAGTCACTCTGGGTCTGATGTGGCACTGCACTTGGGTTCAGCAAGCCCATGACCTGGATGAAGAAAGAAAGAACGATCAATTATTAGATTAAAAATACTGTATGTATATCAGAAGCAAAAAATAAAAAAATAAAATGCACACTAATGTATGTGACTTCCCAATGAGAGAGTTCAAAAGGGAGCTTGCCCTTTTTTTAAAAATCTTTGTGAGGTCTACCTATGCCACATGTAGAGTAGAAGGCGGGGTTATGTGATACATTGTGAACAGCTGCACATTGGTTTGCGTGAGAGTAAGCCATGAAAGTGTCCAAAAAGGTGAAGGGCCGAACAAGAGCAAAAAAAAAAAAAAAAACATTTTAAATACATGGCGGCTTGAAATCAAGTGGCAGCCAGCTGGCACACATACATCTACCAACAATTACACATATTATATTCCCAACAAACAACCCCACACATGGTAAAAGCAGTGCAATATTTGTTCAACAACATTATTCAACCTCCAGATAGTGAAGCAGAGAAATCATTTTAACCACTGGGTGGGAGTTTAAACTTGTCAACCAAAACAATCTGTGCAATATTATATGTATGTTGTATAAATTCCACCTAGTCTGAAACAGCAGCACTGTTCGACGGAGAGTCTGTTTTGAGGTTGTTCCGGGGATTAAGTCTCAGGGGGGTGCAAATCCCGGCCGCTTGCTTCCTTGGTGAGAAAGGATTCCTTTGGTATGCACCAGATCAGTGGTGAGACGCCATAGACCAGCCACCACTGAAAATCTAAAGGTGCAACGATGGTACTCCTGGCGCAGACACACTACACTATCATCTATCTAAAATAAACTGCAGTCTACAGCTAAATGTTTGTCTAATTGGACCATATCTGCTGCTGTTTGCACCACTCGATCTCTCATACACATGGCAGAGGCTTAAAGACTCAAGATACTATTCTCAAGACACAGATTTGATTAAAAAATAGCCATCCAAACTTTCCAAGTGCAAAGAGGTCTTAGTCAATAACTATCAATGTCAGTAAATTCAATCAGTTCTCATTTCCCTTTCTTATTAAGCTAAAATAAGGAAATTAATTCTTTCCTCATCTGAAATGGAAAAAATCTTTATTGCAATAAACATTCAAACAGCTGGAATGAATACACAAATTAAACGAAATTATCCAACAAAGTGAGTCATTTGCATAAATTACACACTTTGTTATGAGGAGATAGATTACTTCATTTCAATCAATTAAGATGCTGGAACATTCATGATTACATTTCCAGACTATGCAAACATTTCAGGCACGCTGTCCCTGTGCCCGTCCTGTAAAGAGCAGCCCACTGAGGTCAACGCTCAAACCAGCCATGGCCCACGGCCCCCACCTTTAGCCTCTTTATTAGAGTTAAAGTCAAAGCAACGACCCTATGCCTGAGTGAACCCCTGCCACACTCATCACTTTACAGCAGCCATGTTAAGAGGTGGTCATGTGATATAATATATAAGATACATCCCCACTTCTTCTTTTATCCTCCTACACATTTCCATGGTGTTATTTACAGAACATAAATCCTAGTATCGCTGATAAATGCAGTCCATTTCATGTGAGCCTAGCGTTTGCAATTATGTGTCTTCAGAGTCTAGCAGCAACAAAGATCTCTTTTATCAATATACAGTTATCCTCAGGCATTCAAAGAAGAAAACCTGCCCAAGGCTGTTTTTTATCGGCCCCTGACAGGAGCCCGGGATTCTCTCATGGGTATTAGTACCCAGCATGCTTTGCATGTGGGCAAGGGACTCTTTGTGGTGGTTAAAAGCTCGTTTTACGCCTGTTAGTCCATCTTCGGGGCTGGTTGAGACCAACTGATGGACACTGATGACTGTGTAATCGACCATAATTGTCTTTTCAGTTTTGATTTGTGTCATCATCTGACATCCATACATCTCCTTCTGTCTGGTCTTCCTCTCCCCAAAGACTGACATCCACCACATTTTCGATTCATCATACAAGCCATCAGGGTAAACAAAAATGAAAAGCCACCATGTTTTTCACCTAACAAGGTTTTCATCCGTCCCCTCTCCAGGGTCACCCATGGAGTCAATGTGTTTGTTGGTGTCATTATGGCTCCATATGTAGCCTTCATCAACACCATGAAGAACAATTTGTCTGAGTTCCTGGTAATGAAGTGACTTTGGTGCATGTCTGTTTATATGTGACAGTGACTGACCTGTGGGGAGAGGCTGTTGCTGATGGTGGGGTTCACGCTGGGGTTGGTGTGTGCCGTCGGGGCCACAAAGCTCTCAGAGTACCCTGAGAAACCATGGCGCCCAGAGGACAGGCAGTATGGTGAGCCTGCGTCCTGGGCGCTGACTGAGGAGCTGAGCCCACTCTGGTGCACTGTGGTGGGAGGCAGAGGCTGGGGCCGGTGCACTGTACTGGGCTGCTCAGATACTGCTAAAAAACAGGGCAATTGATCACTAAATGAACATTTCTGTTTACATGAATCTATCTATAATTTGGCTGTGTTTCTACTGTATATACCTTGAGCTATAGACGTTGGTGGGTAAGGGCTGTCAGAAAGCTGGTATGGCTGCAGACCAGGCATAGCGGATGGGGGAAAGCCACCAGGAATAAGATGGTTGAAAGCCATTAGCTGATTGGCTCCAGCCTGCTTCCTCCAGCGGGCTCTTCTGTTACTGAACCAAACCTGGGAACACAACCATGTTTTAACACAAGATAGCATTGTATTCCTCCACACTTTCGGTCTCTTGTTTATGGGTTGTTTTAATGTGTATGTCTTTGCACCTTTTGACCCCTGATTTTAAATTGTGCAGCCTTGGACATATAGTCACTGGGTTCAAACGCCCCAGGGTTGTTCAAGGCTATTGGCACACTATCTAAATCAAGCATCTATTTTAGGACCTTAACACCGGCCATTTTAAGAGACAAAAATAGTCTGCTTTTTGAGCACAGTGGGCACTGTGTTAGAGAGGGTCACCAGGGGCAACGCAAGTCTAATATTTTAAGGAATGTGCAGCAACAACCTTAGGCCATTTAACGGCACGTGATGGATCAAAACATTACCAGCGTTGTAAAACTGATAGCTCTGCGATTGGGGGTCTAACCTGAACTCGTGCTTCTGTCAGCTTGGCCCGCTGCGCCAGCTCCTCTCTGGTGTAGATATCGGGGTAGTGCGTGCGCTCGAAAGCCCTCTCCAGCTCTTCCAGTTGCTCCGCAGTGAAGGTGGTCCGACTGCGCCGCTGCTTTCTCTTCAAAGGAAGTCCAGGCTCTGAATCCACATCTGAAGCTTCATCCGAATGGCTCGCTGAAAAAGATCACAAAACAAACAGATTTTTACTAAGGCATTCAGAGTTAGATTAAACTTTAGGGATACAATGGAATTAAAACAATACAATATGCTGACAGCAAGGCTACTTTAGATGGTCTCCCAGTGTTCTCTTGAAATTCTCAGTAGCGCCTGAGGGGATCAAAAGGCAAAAGGCTGCTTGAACATGGATTAGAAAGGACTAGATCGCTCCAGGGCATCTAGGCTGTGTCTCTGTCCCCTGTCCCGGGACATGCTGTGCGCGACGCCGATATAGGGTCCTGCAGAGAAAACCTTGCAGGCCCTTCGCAGGTGCTTTCTAATCTGTTTGTTCAGTTGAGTCATAAGGGAGAGACTGGGTGACTGCAAGACAGCTATTGGGATCTAATTCAGCAGAAGAAGGGAATCAATGAAGTCTCGAGGCTAGAGACACAGCCCATTGCTGCATTTCAGGGGGGAGGTTACCCGTCTATTAAATAATGATTAGGCAGCACAAACTAGCGTGACAGCCTGCCATTGTGGGCCATTACATGTCTCAGAGCCCCCATCTCTCTCCGTCATACAAACTCACAAACATGCATCTGCTGCGTCTCGGCCAAGGGCTTTCATTACTCTATGACAATGTGTCAAACCCAGATGGACCAAAAGGCGAAAAGAGCGAAGATCTACTCCCAAATCCACCCAAAGGAGACCCCTTAAGACAAGGGTTCACTGCACCAATTTGACACAGTGGCACTTACTCTATGGCTGCATGCAAAGTGCTAGAAAAAGTGGTGGAGATTTCTTTTTGGGCATTCATACAAAACTCTAAGCAACCCAGTGATGTGAATATTCCTCAAGTAACTCTTTCTTTCTCAGAATTTCTTTCTCTTCTAGATTTAGAGGTTTAATTAAAAAGTGCCACGTCAGACAGGGGGGGGTACAAGGATCTCCCCTCTCGCTGGAGCCGAGCAGGAAATGTTTGTGCCGGTTGCCAGTGTGCGTCTGACCAGGCATTACACACGGATTTGGTCCCTGGGAATGCCGCCGGACCGCCAGCGCAGGAGATTCGGATGCTGAGAGGAGCTCTTTATTACATTGGAACTTAGGGCGCCACGCTGACACAGAGGCTCAGAGAGGATTGCTCAGATGCTACTGAAGAGGGATGTGGTTTGTTTAGGTAAGGCCTGAAACCAAACCACACACCAGAAACAAAGTCAGATTTTCCTTTTACTCAGACGTGTAGCATTGATTACTCTGTACAGGTCCAACAATCAGCACATGAAAAGTGTTTGGAAATACAGTATAAGGATATAAAGGAAAGTATATTGGCCGGTGTATTGCGGTGGGAGGATAGCTCATAAAAGTGCAGGCCTCACTGGCACAGTAACTCATGTTAACTACGGCTGGGGGTGGATCTGCTCCTTTATCCACTTTTCCCTCTCTTTTTTCCTCTGTGTTTTTATTATTAGTATCCACAGACAAAACGCTCTGTCACAGACCTCTTTCATACCAAATGACAGTGTTGCTTTTGTCATCCACTGGCCTAGGCTTTCTCTCTGCACTCTTCTCCCTCACTTTTTTTGGAAGTGATGTGGCCGGGCTTTTGTATGTTCACAGGGAAAAGCCTGTGGCAGGGCTCTATTGGGCCGATTTCCACGCTCCATCTGTAGGAGCCATCAGGGACG